>JBBPLL010000078.1:0-74109 GCA_038089755.1 Leccinellum rugosiceps | reverse complement strand
GTTAGATTTTCTATCTACCATTTGTGCCATTTGGCCATGTGGATTGACTACCATCTACCGGCTACATTTCCATAGCTGTGACACGATTTCCGGATGTGTGATTCTCACTGGGTGCATCAAGGCCGAAGGAACGATCGGAGTCAAGAATTGCAGCATTATCAAGCTCAAATCAAGGCATCTAGGGTCCAAAACTTGCCAAAACAAAGTCAATAATTTTGTCCGATACGGACCCTCATGTTCTCTTATCTTCGAGTGCTGAGGGCAATTAGACCACACCCAAAGTTTTGGTAATGGAAGGATTCCGAGTCATTCAATCACGTAATCGTTGAGGCGGAGCTTGAATTGAGCTGAGGTTTCTGCAGTGCCAATTGAAACCCCGTCGTTCTTTGCCTGTAATGCATCGATGAACTCTGGAGGTGGCCAGGACTGAGAAGATACTGCATGACACTTCCAGACGCTACTAAAATGCTGCTGAAATGCTGCGACTTCTTGAAACACACGCTGCTCTAAAACCCGTTTTGATAAGCCGGGATAGTACATCTCTCCTCCCGCTCTGGCTCCTCGACCCCTCAAATCCGCACTGTTACAACTAACACCAATTCTTTTTGCGACCATGATCATTTCCAGTTTTGATCAGGATTCAACGGCAGGTAGTCGATATTTAAATCCTCGGCCGTTTCAACCTGGCGGAGGATCCCCGCATTGTAACCCAAGCCAGAAAATGAAGGTATACACCTCACACATCACCCTACTTCTTTCCGCGGGTGTCTTGGCAGATTATTACATTGACAATGCAGACGCGTCTATCGTCTACTCTATGCCACCCAGCCCAGCCCTTTATTGGCTGGCACGCACGGTAACCAATCCCCCGCAGTTTGTGTTCAGCAACTCGACTGGAAACTACACTGTTGTTTATGATCTCTCGAACTGTTATGACCAAAACTAGTACGTGTTACGGTTACATTTCGACCCAGGTTTCGTCTGACTACGCACTTTGGGTGCCAGTGCTGGTGAGCGTCGCCCCGCCTGACGGACGCATGACATTGACACTCTTTTCTATCATTCAGATGGGACATGCCACTCAGGCGATAACTGTTTTATCCAAATTCCCTTCACAGGTGTGCAAACCTGGTTCATCACCAAGTTGCTATCTCTTACCGTACATTCCAGGTTCCGGCATCACGATGTATGTGTTTAACGGCGGTTTATCAGGCACGGCGGCCACCTTTTCGGTAGACGGTGGGGCAGCCGTTTACAACTCAATTACGCCTCCGACTGTAACGGAGAACTACCAAGTGTCAAATGTTTGCCTGTATGATGTTCAGGGTCTCTCGAGTGGAAACCATACAATCAAAATGACTCTAATGGATTGGGAAGGGGGAGCCACTTACATGAAATTCGACTATGCGCATGTGAATGAAACCTTCGTGGCAGCACCATCATCAACATCCACCACGACGTCGGCCTCTCATGCTTCAAACAGGTCGGATCATTCCCTTTCGCCACTGATCACTGGCTAGACCCATCGTTCATTTCATTTTAGAATTGGCATTGTTGGCATTACGCTGGGGAGTGTGGCCGTCCTTGGAAGCATCGTGATCGGCATTCTTTGGTTTCGCAAACGCAAAGCATGGCATCGAGGAAGCTCAAGCTCTGCTCCCGATCCTACCTTCCGAGTGGAACCGTTCACATCAAGGCGCTTCAACAACATCACATCGTCTTGTCAGCCATACACACGGCACAGCCCATCACTCTCCCTACAGTTAGGCGATCCGGCCGTTCCTCCGCTGATGCGTTCCGCCATCCTGCGCGACGCGCACGCAGTCAACAATTTGTTCTCTTCTGCGCCGATCGAGAGAGGACGGTCCCACAGCGCAGATGTCACCGTGACGGATGAGGGGCCATTGGCAGTTTTGGACCCCGCGATTGCATCGCGATACAGTCTCACTCCGACACAGGTCGAGACCGTCCGTGGGCTGCTGGCGCGTGATCTGGGAAGGCCCGGAAGCGCGCCTGCCGATACGATTTCGCTCGTCGTCGAAGCGCTCATATCAGGTGAAGCCAACACCGGACAGGTTGTCCCCTCCTCAGAGTACGCTCGGGACTTGGGGTCGCCCCCAAGCTACCAGACGCGGGCTACGCGGGACCACAACTAAGCAACGGATTGCCATGTATTTTGTGTTGGTGTGGATCTAGCGCGCCACTTGTGACATATGATACCTTATTTCTTGGTGTTGCCCTGGGTTATGATTCTGTGGATTAAATTAAAACATTTGTTCTCTAGAATAGTCTTGCCTTCAAAGTTTCGTTGGTGTTAGCGATAAGAGTATGTCATGGTTACCTTCAGGATATTCCTATGGATTGACAAGTTGGTCGAGATGTCCTCGGATACGACCTGCTAGTGATTGTTTCATCTTGGATGCAGATCGAGCGCCCAACGGATGATTTTCAATACATTGTTCGCGACAAACGCAATATCAAGGGTCTAGTATGTTTTCTTGTCGAATGCATATAATCCACAACCTCAAACGCAATCAAGAACTTCGACTACGTTCAATCGAGCGAAACGATCTTCATAAAGTAGAAGTTCTCTATCTATGGTCATTACATCCACCGGATAGGTATGCCGCTCATCCCTGTGACAAGAGAAGAAGTTAAAGCCCAATCTCGTCACCATATAGTAATGTCTTGATATTGCCTACAACGACATATGCTGGTGTGGCCGCAGTAAGCTCGGAGACAGCCTGAGAGGTAATTCGAGACATTCAGTGACTTGGAGGACGGCTGGTTTCAGATACAAACCTTGGCAACAGCAGCTGCATCGACCTTGTCCAAAGCAACGCAGCCAACGTGCTCTCGATCGAGGCATTCCCATTCGAAAATATCTAAAGGCAAAATTCATCAGTATAGCAGGAACATAAATAAAGCATAATAACCCACCTTGCCACCGATAGCCTCGATGAGACCATCTCTACTCTCCAGAGAGGCAGCAGCAGCAAATTTGGCTCGCGAAACAGCGAACTTGAGCTCGTCTGCGCTCACGGGTTTCTTCAGCTTTTCAACGACAGCTTTGGCAGCCTCCGCAATGCTCTTGGTATCAGCACCTTGGACGAGAACACCAGTCAAGACGACATCAGAGTAAGGAAGATGAACCGAGGTAACGGTTGCCGGCGAGTTGCAGAAGGCCACTTCAGTGACGGGGTCAGCGCGATGTGCGCATTGAGGACGGAGAGCACAGATGAGGGCGTTGTCGTTCCGAAACCAACGAGGGGAAAGTTTGGCATGCGTGATCAGCCGGCGACAACTAGTAGCATTCTTGGACAGTGCGCGCCCCCGCCCCGCCCGCTCATTGATTTGGAATGCTCGTCAGACTCAGCAATGGAATACAAACCATGCATCTCCTACCGTTCAGACTACCTGCCCTGCTTTCTGCACGCCCGCCTGGCCTCCGAGTCCTGTCGTTCAAGTTTCAACTCTCAAGTATCATGGTCTCATCTCGTCTGGTACTAGCCACACTCTAACCAGCTTCTGTCATCTCGGCCAAGATGACTGGTCCACATCCGACACTACAAGACTCAGATCTCGTCGTGCTCGCCCACTGTGCAGTCAGGCTGACAGGCATAGGCTTGCTCCTCTTTCTTTATAGCTTGCCTATTTGCCGGGATGTACAGTCTTGGTTGGTACACTGCGTGATAGACTGTGAATAGAGGCTGGTCAGATGGGGAAAGAGGACGAGGGACATACCAATGCCTTGCTAACATACCGTAGTAGGAACGTATGAAGATCCATGTAGTAACTGAGTGCAATGAGCTCGAAATGGTTCCGTATGGCGGAGAAAAGATCGCCAATTAGCATCAAAGACGATCAGTACTAGTGCACAAAGCGCACGGTCCTGAACCAATGATAGACTCGAAACAACGGCAGGCACCCAGAGACGCATGCCAAATACTCACAACCCCCAAAAGGCAGGACTTTTTTGATGTCAGTCAACTTCTCACACCCTCATTTCACCTTCTTCCCGCCATCGGGACGCCGTAATGAACACATCCCTTCGTTATTCTCCCAGCGCTCGGAAGTCCAAATGGTGCGTGCACGCCAGGTGGACACTGTCGAATGCGGCGAGAAGTCAAGATTGATGCCTTGCTGTTTCTCATCATAAAGAACTTCGGCTACGTTCAGTCGAGCAAAACGATCATCTTCATAATGTAGAAGTTCGGGTTGTTTTCATTTCTGGTCATTACACCCTATCCCGCAGGTGATCCCCCCCCTCCCCCGGCGAGCAGCGCGCCCCACACCCTTTAACTTCCTTCACGCTGAGTGCCGGAGCGTGCGCAACACCCTCGCCAACAACACCAGCGTAGACGGTCTCGCCCGCGAATGAAAATGACGCTCCGGATCCATCATCTCTGTCCATTTAAATCGTCTGTCTCCTCCCTCACGTCCGTTCGCTGAGTTGTATACGCCCAATGGCAATTATCCCCCACGCCAACATCATCCTCTTCACCTCTGCTGCTTTTGCCTCTCTCTCGCTGGCCCAACTCAGCCCGGCCAACCTGCTTCTGCAACCCCAATCTCTCCCGAAGCCACCCCCCCGCGTGCAATCCCTGTCCCTCACCCACTGCACGCCCTCCCCGTCCTCAACACTGTCCACTATGGCACTGCGCTCCTCAATCCCCTTATGAGCGAGAAACGTCAGGGAGGAGTCTGGCCGGTTAAAACGTCTTGATCAGCCGTCGCCTCCGCCGCTAGGAACACTCGACCTGGAAGCGCCGCGGAATCTCGACACAGACGAGATTCTGAGGACGACCCGACCAGCGTGCCCTTTTTTTTCTAGGTATGAGCATCTGGTGGGACTTTCGTGAATCAATACGATACAGCCCGATTCATTTCCGGAACCGATGAGTAGGATGACCGACATATGCAGTTCGTGTATGAGAGCATGATGTCAGTATTGCAGGACGGGACGAACATGGCGATCAATCTGTACCGGGGCATCATTCTCCGGGCAGTGGAAGGCTCGCTGACGCGTGCACCCATTCACGAGGCGTTTTTGGAGCTGTTGAGCAAGATACAGGCTGAGGAACCAGGTTCTGACTCGAAGGTAGGCTGTGGGTATGAAGACTAATGCTGCCCCTTTTAGTACCCAATATTACTGGGACTACTCCGAGCTACCTCGGCTACACTGCAATTTTTGTTGCGACATCAAAGTAAATACACGAGTTGAGCGTCAGCGAACGAAACACAAACAAGGTATTTGCAGACGAAGTGCGGCCGTTCATCTAGTACCGGGTATGCTGCCGAGAACCAGTATATAATGAGCTAGTCAACCGTGACGCGATGCAATGTTATCGATCGATTCAAGATCAACGTAGCCATTTCGCTTTTCTACATTTACATTTTGCCCTCGAACCACTAAACCACAGCACTCGAACATCATGAATCAAAGGGCACAGGCTGTGATGTTGAATCAAATTGCGAGGTGAGAATCATGCTGACATTATCTACATGTACAGCAAACGGGATGTTGGAATATGAAGGCCCTGGGTGTGAACATCATCCAATTCTTGAGATTCAATATGTAAGAGTACTGGTATCAGTGGTGAAAATGGGGGACCAGCAGAAGGTTGTACGCGTGGTGGCTTGCCAAAGTTCGTGGCGACAGGGTGATGCGGAATACAACCAATACGAGCCACTGGCTCTTGAAGTGGCTCGCTTGGTTGGCGCTCTAGTGATGGGATTTCTTGTTATCCATCTGCCAGTGCCCCAAGGCTGGTTGTATCGCGAAATGATGACGTTGATCTACTTATAACATTGCATTGCATCAGCCCATCCAGATAACTACATTTCAGCGCACGAAAGCAAAAATAATTTAATTATCGCCGTGCCTGTGACGTATGATGGAAGAGCAGTAGTATGCGTGGGACGAAATCGGTCTTAAGAGATCTTTGCAGCGCAAATTGAAACCCAGCTGGTACGGTCTCCGAACAGATGGGACCCACACGTTGATTTGAATCTAGCTGGAGGAACAAGAAATTTACTGCAGCGCCAATGGAAACCTTTTTTTTTGTGATCATGATCGTTTCCAGGTTTAATCCCCAGTGAAAACTGGTTGTGGCCCTACGGACCACATGATGAACCCACCGTTGATCATATTTGATCAGCTGTGGATAACCAGTATTTTAATCCTCGAGTTTCAACCTGGCAGGTACCCGTATTGTGACCCAAGTCAAAAAATGATGGTATACATCTCATACATCACCCTACTACTCCTTTCCGCGGTTGTTTCGGCGGATTATTATATTGACAATGCAGATGCGTCTATCATCTACTATGCTGGTGCTGGTACGGCACCCGGTCCAGTAATCAGCTTTTGGAAGACGCGCACGATGACCAACGCCGGGGAGATATTGATCAGAAACTCGACTGGGAACTACACTATTGTTATTGATCCCTCGCGTTGTTATGACCAAAATTTGTACGTGTACGCTTACATTCTCTGTCTCGACCCGGTTTTCATCTGACTACGCACTTTGGGTGCCAGTGTTGGTGAGCTGTCGTCCTGCCTGTCGGGTGCATAACATTGACTTGCTTTTCTGTAATTCAGAGGGGGTATGCATGACAGGCGAGAACTGTTTTATGCAAGTTCCCTTCACAGGTGTGCAGCCTGGTTCATCACCGAGTAGTTATTCTCACCATACATTCCAGGATCCGGCATCACAATGTATATGTTTAACGCCGATTTTTCGGGCATCAACGCTAGTTTTTCGGTAGACGGTGGGGCCGCAGTTTTCAGCTCAATTTCGCCTCCGACTGCAGCGGAGAACTACCAAGTGTCAAATGTTTCCGTGTACGATACTCAGGGTCTCCCGAGTGGAAACCATACAATCAATACGACCCCAATGGATTGGGAAGGGGGGCCCAGTTCCTTCAACTTCGACTATGCGCATGTAAACGAGACCTTCGTGGCAGTACCGTCATCGACACCTACCACGACGTCGATAATGGAGACGCCCTCTCAGATGCTTGAACGAACCGCATCATCTTTTAACAAGTGGGATCTTTTTTTTTTTCGCCACTGATCACTGACTGATCCCAACGTCCATTTCATCTTAGAATTGACATCATTAGCATTACGCTGGGGGGTGCGGCCGTGCTTGGAGGCATCGTGATGGGCATTCTTTGGTTTCGCAAACGCAAAGCATGCCACCGAAGAAGCTCAAGCTCTGCTCCCGATTCTACCTTCCGAATGGAACCATTCACAAAGTATCTCAACATCACATCGTCTTCTCGGACACATACACAGCACAGCTCATCGCTTTCCCTACAGTCGGGTGAACATCCGGCCGTTCCTCCGCTGACGCGTTCCGCCATCCTACGCGACGCCCACGCAGGCAGCAATTTGTTTTCTTCTGCGCCGATCCAGGAACGACAGTCCTATGGTGCGGACGTTACAAATGTGGGGCCAGTTTTGGACCCCGCGATTGTATCGCGATACAGTCTCACTCCGGCACAGGTCGATACTGTCCGTGGGCTGCTAGCGCGCAATCTGGGAAGGAGCGCGCCTGCCGATACGATATCGCTCGTCATCGAGGCGTTCGTCTCAGGCGAAGCCAACGTCAGACAAGTTATCCGCTCCTCGGAGTACGCTTGCGGTTTGGGGCCACCCCCAAGCTACCAGACGCGGGACAGTTACTAGGTGATGAATTGGTTTGTATTTTGTGTTGGTGTGAGTCTAGTGTGTGCCTGTGACGCATAATACCCTGTTCTTGGTGTTAATTTGGGTTGTGATTCTGTGGACTAACATCAATTAAAACGTTTGTTCTCTACGCCTCCGATGTTTCGTTGGTGATATTATAGAACATGTCGTGGTTACAACATTACCTTTTGGACATCCCTATATATTAACAAGGTGGCCAAGATGCCGTCGGATACGACTTGTAGACTTGACATGATCGATCAGAAGTTGTTGGTCCAAGTGCGCAGAGACAGCGAAATGATGACGACCATCTGCCCGAACGCGCAAGGTATGTCCAACAACCGTTGACAAAGTCGCTGTTGAAGATCCGGATGGATTTACCAACTCGCGTAGTGGTGACGAAGCGGGCACCGTCTGGAGAAAATAGAACTGCCACTCGTGTTCGGGCTCAGGAGTCAGGAGGATGGCGCGTGCACACCACTGCAGGTGAACAAGATAATGCCTTGCTGCTTCCCATCATAGAGAAGGCTACGTTCAATCGAGCGAAACGATCTTCATAAAGTAGAAGTTCTCTATCTATGGTCATTACATCCACTGGATGGGTATGCCGCTCATCCCTGTGACGAGAGTAGAAGTTAAAGCCCAATCTCGTCAGCATACGGCAACGTTTTGACATCGCCTACAACGACATATGTTGGTGTGGCCGCAGTAAGCTCGGAGACGGCCTGAGAGGTAATTCGAGACATTCAGTGACTTGGAGGACGGATGGTTTCAAATACAAACCTTGGCAACAGCAGCTGCATCGACCTTGTCCAACGCAGCCAATGTGCTCTCGATCGAGGCATTCCCATTCGAAAATATCTAAAGGCAAAATTCATCAGTATGGCAGGCCATAAATAAAGCATAATAACCTACCTTGCTACCGATCGCCTCGACGAGACCATCTCTACTCTCCAGAGAGGCAGCAGCAGCAAATTTGGCTCGCGAAACAGCAATCTTGAGCTCGTCTGCGCTCACAGGTTTCTTCAGCTTTTCAACGACAGCTTTGGCAGCCTCCGCAACACTCTTGGTATCAGCACCTTGAGCGAGAACACCGGTCAAGACGGCATCAGAGTAAGGAAGATGGACCGAGGTAACGGTTGCCGGCGAACGAGGTGCAGAAGGCCACTTCAGTGACGGGGTCGGCGCGATGTGCGCATTGAGGACAGAGAGCACAGATGAGGGTGTTGTCGTTCCAAAGCCAACGAACACGGTCTGAGGACCCTCATGCGAGTTAATGCGTGTCGAACCACCAAAGTACTTGGAGGACGAAGGCGTGACAGGAGAGCTTGTGGGGAGGGCAGCATCTGCAAGGGCCTTGTCGACGAGTTCCGCGAGACGTGCCGAGTCGATGCCGGTGCCAACGACAGCAACGTTGCCCGACGTGAAAACCACCTTTGCATAAGATTTCACGGAGTCGAGGGAGACATGGGAATGCGGGCTGGCGAACAGAGACGCACCGAGGCCAGTACGGAATGCAAGAGCGTGAGCGGCCTCAATGGCAGCAATTGTGGGTGATTGAGAGGCAGCGATAGCCTCATCGTGAACGACAGGAAGGACGTATTCCGTGTACTCGTGGGGAAGGAACTTGGGGGTAGTAAGGATGGAGGTGACTACAGAAGTGAAAAATGACCTAAAATGTGGGTCGGCATCACACATTTGCAGTAGAGCAAGACGCCACATACTCGTCGCCGCGGAGGAACTCAGAGGTGAATGCGAGATATTCGCGTGACAGAGTGGCAGACAGAACACCACCGTAGAGCTCGCTCTCTCGTACAGTTCCGAGCGTCGACCGTTTCGCCGTGCTCTACGAACAGGTGAGTAAATTTGCAAAATGCGGGCTATGAAGAGAAGCAAACCTTGAAAGCAAAGTTTTTCAAGGCATGCGCGACACCTGGACCTGGTTCGTAGCGACTGCCGGCCTTGACGAGGAAAGTGACGGCCGTTGTTGGCTGGCCATTGTCGACCGCAGCCACTTTTATGCCGGATGACTTGGAGTCGACGACGGTGGCGAACGAACGCGCCAAACGTTTGGCGGCCGACGTTCGAGTTGCTAGCATGATGGCAGAAACTTTTTGGAACGAGCGGAGTTGATTCCGTGTTTGTCCGAACCGAAGCAAACAGGCTCAATACATAACGGAAGAGAGTCACAAATTTTACGACGGCTGCAAAGGAAATATCACAGAGACTACCAAGTTCCATCCAAACACGTTTGGATTAACCGCTGTTTAATAATATTCAAGGTGGGATGCACTGTGGCACGAGTGGAGCCACAGTGCAAGGTCTTCGGACAAGTGGCACTTGTAGCGCGCTCGTCCTCGCTCGTTTCAGCTCACCCGCTCGCCATGCTCTGCTTCCTTTTCCCATTCTGACTCCTTGCCTGGGGCCAGATTACCGGGTACTACATGCATCAGCGACATGTTCCCACCTCGCAGTTCATGCCACACCCGACAACTCGCGCTTCCATCTCGGGCCGGAGAGCCAGTCATCTAGTAGTGACTCGGAACCGCAGGGCGTACCGCAGTCCGCGGTGCTCACAAAGGTGCCATAACCAAGCTGAGTGAGCGTTACCTCATGTGTAGCCGTATCAGTTTGTCGACTTACTAATAGGTGGTTACTGTAGGGTGGCTTATCCACGCCTTGCCTACAGCATTGCGGTCGGCGTACGTATATATACTACTCGTGGAATGACAGCGGTTTTTCATCGGTCATCCCTCTAACAGTGAGTTGATATGACCCTCCCGGAAGCTATCATCGAGTATCGTATCCAGGTTTGTGTCCCACGCGGTCTCCTCCACAGTTTAAATGTTGACTCTCAACATGCTCTGCACAGGGCACTAACCACCATGACTTTATAAAGAATCGGGTCCCGCTCACAAAGCCAAGGGCAAGTGAAGTCACCATCAAAATTCACGCAGTCTCTTTGCAAGTAAGCCGCTCTCAACCCAAGCGTTCACTAAAACCGTATTCACACATTTTCCCCAGTACCGTGATCTCATAGTCTCCAAAGGCGTCTACCCGGGGTCCGTCCATTCAAATCTGACGACCTTATCTCTTCTCTTATATTATCGTTTCTGCCTACTCACAGTCAGAAGACCCATATCGTTCCCTGCTCTGACGGTGCTGGAGAGATCGTGGCGGTCGGCGATGACGTCAAAGGTTGGACGATCGGAGATCGTGTCTCCCCCAATTTTGCAATCGATCACATCCATGGAGACGTCACCGAAGCCATCGTAAAAACTGGCCTTGGCGGCAGTATAGACGGCGTTTTGAGGGAGTATATTAATGTACCTGCTCATGTAAGTTACTGTTGGGCACAGCGTAGTTCCTCTTGCGTCCGTACTGACACTGTTGCTGCGGAGTGCCTCGTCAAAATTCCAGATTATCTAACATATGAGGAGGCTTCGACTCTTCCGTGAGTTGCTTTTTCGGTTTCATTATGTATCGTTGGGGACGACGCTCTTTGCTAGGTGTGCTGCATTGACCGCATACAATGCCCTGTTCGGACCCTTTCCCCTCAAGGGAGGTGACTTTGTCCTCGTTCTAGGCACCGGCGGTGTGTCTACGTAAGTGAATGGATTCATTATGTATCTCACTCATTAACTTTTCTGCAGTTTCACTACTCAAATCGCTCTCGCTTGCGGTGCCACGGTTATCGTGACTTCCTCTTCCGACAAAAAACTTGACGTCGCGAAGAAACTCGGTGCACAACACGTTATCAACTACAGCAAGGATCCCAACTGGGAGGATGAAGTTCTTAAGATTGTAAGTGCTAATAGTTCTCTGGTAATAATACTTGACTGTCTAATTTTCACAAGACCGAAGGGAGAGGTGTAGACCACATCCTTGAGGTAAGCGGCTACAAGCGAATTGTCACCGTGCTGGGAACAAATGCGCGCTTTTCAGGTCGGCGGATCTAACACAATTCCAAAGAGTGCCAAGGCAGTCCGATATGCTGGCCATATTCACGTCATTGGAATCGTGTCCGGGGTAAGTCGCCTCACCGCTTGACCAGCGTTTAGACCGTAATGCGGCTATATAGGGGGACAACGGTATTCCTGTCATACCCACCATAGTCAAAGCCATCACTTTCCGCGGCATTATTGTTGGCTCTGTCAAATAGTGAGTAATAACAACCTGGTCGATCACCTACTTTGGTGATGCTCACCGATGGGCGAAATAGATTTGAGGACATGAACCGTCTCTTCATCGCACATCAAATCCATCCAGTCGTGGACAAGGTCTTTTCGTTCGAGGAAACCGTGGAGGCGTACTCGTACTTGGAGTCGCAGAAGCACGTCGGCAAGGTCGTCATCAAGGTAGTAAAGGATTGATCACATGTCTAAATAAATTCGAGGAATGCGGTGCACCGGAATGGTTTGTATATTTGTATGAAAATGTATTCACTGTGCAATTGGGTACGTAGAACGTGTGTGGTTTCGAGAGCATTTACAAGTTGCCATTAATCACTAGCCCTTCGGGCGTTGGATGTGTCAGAGCAATACGCGCACCGTTAATTGAGAACTGTAGGCTTGACGCGAAGGTTTCCTGTGTACTCACTGGCATCATGCAGGTATCATGAACACACAGCTCCCTGGACTAGCGTATACACAAGACCGTATGATGGTTATCCAAACTGGTCATCAATTACATAATTTGACTCCTGCGCGACTAACCTCAATGAAGTGAAATTCAAGTTCAAGTTGTTCAATGTGGCAGCACTGACTCGGCGAGGCACACTACCATGTCCTCTACACTGTCGCCTATCTCGGGGTCAAAAGGACAACTTAGATGTACATCCTAGTACGTTCTCTGGATTTTTTAAAGAGTGGAATGTCTTGGCCACTGTCATCGGATCTCAACACTCCAGCTCACAATCTGGCAATTTCGTACCACTGGCAAGGTATTCCACGCTTTCGCTGACCGGTCACACACAGAGAAGAGACTCATCGGCACCGTGTAGGCAGGATGGTCGCTGGTCCGGATCGTCCCATGACTCATAATGGCGGGTTGTACGACTTGCATCCAGAGACTGCAAGGTAGTACACGAAGTCAGAAGTTGCACAGAACACTCGGGGAAAGCGATCCTGTTACCTCTACACCCGGCAGTTTACGTGCTTATTCGAATATCAGGGTATAGTACAAAACACGTTTTGGCTTAGCAGTCGCCGTCAAACCTACTTGCTTCTTGTAGTCGACGAGTCGCTCCTCATCTCGCCGCGCGACTTCAGAGGCGAGCTCGGAGATCTAAAACTTGCTCATTTGCTATGATGAATCACCAGAGATCGAAGATCGGGATAAATAGGGGTATCTTATTTCCTACTCGACGTGACTCCTGACGCGGGTGGCTAAAATATATGTCACCAATCATGGAACGACGGCGGTTTCATCCCTCCGTGAGTCGACATGACCCTCCCTGCAACTATTCTCGAGTATCAGAGCCAGGTGTATGTCTCGCGTGGTCTCCTTCCTGGTTTAACATTAAGATGCTCTACACAGGGAGCTAGCCACCATGACTTCATAAAGAATCAGGTCCCGCTCACAAAGCCAAGGGCGAGTGAAGTCACCATCAAAATCCATGCAGTCTCTTTGCAAGTAAGCCGCTCTCAATCTAAGTGTTAACTGAAACCCTGCTCACATATTTTCTTCAGTATCGTGATCTCATGGTGTCTAAGGGATTCTACCCAGGGTGCGTCCATTCATATGACGGCCTTATCTTTTCTCTCATGTCACCTTTTCCGTCTATTCACAGTCAGAAGGTCAATGTTGTTCCCTGCTCTGATGGCACCGGGGAGATCGTAGCGGTCGGCGATGACGTCAATGGTTGGAAAATTGGTGACCGCGTCTCTCCCAATTTTGCCGTCGATCATATCCATGGAGACGTCACCGAAGTCACTGTCAAAACTGGACTTGGCGGCAACATTGACGGTGTGTTGAGGGAGCATATCAACGTGCCTGCTCATGTAAGCTGCTGATGGGCACAATTTGGTTCTTGCGTCTGTAGTGACACTGTTGCACAGTCCCTCGTCAAAATTCCCGACTATCTGACATATGAGGAGGCTTCGACTCTTCCGTGAATTACTTCTTTTTGGGTTGCATTATATATCGCTGAGTGACGTTCCTTGCTAGATGTGCTGCATTGACCGCATACAATGCCCTGTTCGGACCTGTTCCCCTCAAGGGAGGTGACTTTGTCCTCGTTCTAGGCACCGGCGGTGTGTCAATGTGAGCGAATGAACTCTCATGTGTACATCATTTGCTGACTCTTTTTCACAGGTTCGCTGCTCAGATTGCTATGGCTTGCGGTGCAATGGTTATCGTGACTTCCTCTTCCGACGCCAAGCTTGAGATCGCAAAGAAACTCGGTGCACAGTACTTGATCAACTACAGCGAGAACCCCAACTGGGAAGACGAGGTTCTTAGGATTGTGAGTGCGTTCCAGTTAGTATATGCATGGTATAGCTGACCGTCTAATTCACCGAGACCGAGGGGAGAGGTGTAGACCACATCCTTGAGGTAAGCAGATGCTAGTGAGTCATCATTCAAGTCACGCCCAAAACGAACACGTGTTTTCCAGGTCGGCGGGCCCAACACAATTCCAAAGTGCACCAAGGCGGTCCGATATGCCGGGCACATTCACCTTATCGGAGCCGTATCCGGGGTATGTCGCCTCGCCGCCCCTCTTTAACCAGCGTTCAGTTCGTAACGCGTCTTGCACAGGGGGACAGCGGTATTCCTCTCATACCCACCATAGTCAAAGCCATCACTTTCCGTGGCATACTCATTGGCTCTGTCAAGCAGTGAGCATTGGCAGTCCCAAGTCGGTTTGCCTGCGTTCGTGATGCTCACCAGCTGGCGAATTAGGTTCGAAGACCTAAACCGTCTGCTCATCGCACGTCAAATTCACCCAGTGATAGACAAGGTCTTTTCGTTCGACGATGCCTTAGAGGCGTACTCGTACTTGGAGTCGCAGAAGCACGTCGGTAAGGTCATCATCAAGGTAACGAAGGACTAATCAGAACGTCTGAATCCACTCGAGGAAGTAGTGCATCGGTATGAATTGTGTATTTGTATGAAGACGTATCCATTTTATCGCCTTGCCATGGGTGGTGCTTTTTCAACGGAGATGGGGATCGGGAACGTTTCCATATGGCGCAACCACCCAAGGCGTCTAATGTGAGAAGAAGTTGATTTGGGCTGAAAACGAATCTTTTTACTGATTAATGGTTGGACTTGATTGGTGCTTACCTGCAGAGAGCGAGCTGGAATTTATTCCAACAGGATCCTGCCATGCACCTACGAGATGGCGAACTCGAACTGTAAGTATTGTTTCCGCCTGTTCAAGAGGAATCCTGGGCGCCAGAAACCGATCGAACCAAAAAGAATCGGATGTTATGATCCTGCTCGTTTCGGTCACCGATTCCGCATTCGAGGTGGGCAAAAACCTGTCTCATGCCCAGGTTGACCAGCGAGTTCGTGGCGTTTCGAATTTTTTTTATCGCGCCGATCATCTATTGACGGAACCTTGCTATGCCAGGTTGCGACACACTAATACTGGCACGTTATCACGTTATCACCTGGCAATTACGTTGACATCTCCCTCGAGCAGCGTCAGAATTTCACGCCTGCCTGTCTGCCGACGCTATGCTGATATTTTGAAGACTCTATGTAAGTCTCGCGCCTCAGGCTGAAAATTTCTGTTTCCGTGATCTCTTGACTATTCCCGTCCAGGCTCACGTTAGGGGCGTTCAGAAAAGACCATCACCATATGCGCCTGGACCACTCCCCCCACCTTGCATCCGGTCCCCGAGTCGTGTTCCCTAAAAACGGCGAAGACGATGTGAAGAATAGGCCCCAAAGGAACTCACCCGAAAGGAAAGGTGAACACGAGGTCATCAGTGCAAACTTGACTCGTAGTGAAGCAGCTTTCCAAACATATCTGTTCAACTGATCATGCTATCGATGCTGGTGGATCGGTGACACGCCGCGGGGACTCGCCCTGGTCAAGCGAGTATTGGACGATTAGGGAAGTCGTACTACGGCCAAGATGCGATAAGTATTGGGAGACGATGGCTCAATTTGCACCTAACGCGAGAATGCAATGTCCTGAGTCGATTACAATGGATCCTCGAATATTTCTGCGTGTACATTGGCAGCCGTTGCACCAGCAAGACACTCTGCGTCGCTCCTGTGGGACAAACTGTCCAAAAGTTGAAGCCGAACATCTTCTGCCAATTCTTTGGTTCACCATGGTTTATGTGTACAGAGTACACCAGGCAGCACCGGGACTCATATTCCGTTTCTCTACCACACGCCGCAATACCTGGCCGCCACGTTGATCAGCACCATGGGCGATCGACATCCGACTTCAAACCTTTTCGCATTTGCCCAATACATGCTCTGATCAACCCGGGTCATCTGGGTGGCCGGTCTCTGTCTTACATTCGCCGTGCGGGTCCGCAGCCCCTTTGTCATCTATCCTTGCAAAAGATATGTTCATCAATTTCCAAGTATGGTAAAATCAGAACACTAAACAGAACGTCCAATCAACTTTGCCGGGTGAGCTACACCTCTTCTACGATTTTAATAAGGAAAATCGATAAAGTGAGATCCAAGTGACTTCTCCACCACACCGAGCTCACTAAGCAAGAGAGCAATGGATGCTCATCTGTTGACCGTCCTAGTAACAGAGTCGAGTTCAGCGATCATGGGGCAATTTCCAAAAGAAACGGTAGGAGATGATACGCACACTGCCGGTCAAGTCCTGCGTGCAGCAGAGAGCCTTCTGGGTGCATACGGCAGGACCGTCAACGTTATGGCAGTCAATGCCGGTGAGGGTATCAGCCCGATCGCCCTGAACACCAGTGACGAGGTCACCACGTCCAATGTTCTGGAGAACCTGTTTCACATCGTCGGAGGTGCCCTATGTGAACCATCATGCAACCATAAGTTCCCCCACTTTGCTTGAAATCTTATTAGAAACTTGCCTGGAGTGTGCTAGCGCAGCAGGTGCGATGATGGCCGGCAGGGCAGTCCGCGACAACAGCGGAGACGAAGAGAACAAAGGGGAGAAGAACAGAGACGCGAGCGAACATTATGGTGGTGGATAGAAGAGGAGTAAGCAGATGAGTGTTGTGTTGTGAGTGCTTGAGCTGCCGTCTAAGTTTGCTTTCCGTGTCCATCATTTATACCTGGAGAATCAGACCGTTGCGTCTAAATGTTTCAGTGCCCTGTTAGACGAACAACTGCGGCGCAGCTGGAGGCATAATTGTGTTGTGGAAACAGGAGTTGAATGGTGGTTGCTGGGCCAGCACCGAGTCTCTAGACATTTGAATTGCATACTGCCGCCGATCGATAGAAACACCTGGTTGACGATACTTCAGCCAATCACAGCCCTCGAATATAAACGAAAAAGGAACCTACTGAATAGTGAAACAAGCGCAGCCATGGCATCCTAAAGCCCGGTTACCTCGAGACTCTGGATGAAACGGACTCGGAATTGACGGCCCTGCCTGCGGATTTAAATGAGATGACAGAGATGGAGGTTCGGTGAGACCGAGCCGACCTTTACTACCAACCTCATGCAAGCGACACTCTACAGAAGGAATCGTAGCGGATGATGCACGTATGAGTTGCCTTTGTGCCAGCGTTTCGCTTCAAAGTCGATTGGCCGGTTCTTGCTGATTTGCCCACAGAGAAAAAACCCTCAGCAACCAACAATGAAATGAACGGCGCCTCAGGTGTTGCTCGTTACCCTCAATGGTTCGTGATAATACACTACATTGTGAGCAAGAAATGTGGGACTGTGTAACAGGCAATGTTGCATCGAACGTGGATCAGACGGTCTGGTGGTAGAACTCGAAAAGCACTCGCAGGGACGATACAACGTCGCTGAGACCAATCACCAATTATTACACTAGTATGTGCATACCTGCTTCAAGACTTTACATAATTGCGCGGTTAACGCAGAGCGATCATGCGTTTATAGGTGTAACGAAAACTTTGACAGACTGGAAGAGCAAGTCCGAATAATTGAAGCATCTGCTTGGAAAGGAGATAAAAATCGAAGGGTGGACCTACTGCCTCGGTCACTCTCCATCTGCCAACTTGGTCGTATGTAGCTTTGTAGTATCCAGCTCGGTATGCCTACGACGCTTGAACACTGATCCGAGTCTGAAGTCGCTTGTCATTCTCCTTTCCTCCGCCTGCATAAAGTCACGTCTAACCTCATTCGTTGTCATGGTTTTCTTCCCGCCGCAGTAGTTTCAGAACGGTGCCATGCAAGTGGAAGAAAGTAAGTCCAAGAACGAGAGCAGTATTTCTCGTTGGCCTGGAATCGGATGCAGTTGCAGTTGAAGCTGCGGAATACTTGAAACCCTGTCAATGACCCGCGGTCAAGGATTTCCGAACCGATGTTGTTTCCACGCTTTCCGGGAGTCTTTCATGGCGCTTTGTCGATGGATAAATATCGATGAGGTCCAGGTTAATTATTATATACAGGATATGGTTTGTGAACAAAATGCCACTACTTCAGCTTCCAAAGGATACAACCAGCCTTCCGGGTCGACAACTGCGGGCACCTACTAACAAGGCTGAGTTGAAGGGTGTTCGGCACCCACATGAAAATTCTACAGGCACTGGCAATGTTAACGTGTAAGACATAGACTATTTAATCCGCAATACTCATCTAGAGCTTTGGCGGAGAATCAGGATCGATGGTGATGGGCCGGGGGGAGAGTTCGCCTCGGATTGCGCGTTTGATATGAACGGATCAGCCTGAGACGGTCTAATGGAAATGTAACACACTGATGGGGACGAGGTAATCTCACTGGTAAAAATCATCAACGATTGACTTCCTTCTTCGGAACTTGCGGCCTTTTTCGTCGAAGTGGCCTTTGCGCAGCTTCAACAGGGAGATAAAGACCATGAAATTACCGGAAGAAAACCAACCCACATACTAATCCTCCCTCCGACGTTTTGCAGGTGACGAGTCCGTGAAATGATCGTCAACGTGGATGGAACCAGACTGCCTGAAAAACGGTGCTTGTCTTTGATATGGGGAACATCCCTGGCCAAGTACAACTTCTGATACGGTACATTTGTGGTCAACGCCACGAACTTGAAGACAATGAGACGAATTCGGTAAACTTGAACTCAGTGAAAGGGTGGCTGTGTTGGAGCACACTTGTCAGAAACGCTACACCACTACATTCTCTTTTCTAATCCGGATTACCTCTTGTTCGAGCATCAGGCTGAGCTTTCTTTCGTCTCCCTCTGAAAGTAAGCTATATCCAGTGATAACTTCATACTCTCACAGATTTCTTGCTTACCTGTATAATTTGGCTCCCCTCGTACAGAGTTGGATATATTGAGCACCATGAGCGCTACCCATCGACCAAGCTCCACGAAAGACTCCCGAAAAAATTGGTTCCAAACTTGGCCTTCGGAAATTCCTGACTACAGATCATTGATAGGGTTTCACTGGCAAGCATCCCACGTCTGATGATGCTAACGAGAGACACCGCTCAACTCGTCCTCGGATCCGAAACGTTCTTCCATAGCAAATAATAAATACATACTTTTGCTAGTCTGCTGCTGTAACGTGTCGCTTGTACGGTGATGAGCAGACGAAGGATGGCTTGATCTCACACCAAACCTCCATCTCTGTTACCTCATTTAAATCCGCAGGCAGGGCCGTCAATTCCAAGTCCGTTTCATCCGGAGTCTCGAGGTAACCGGGCTTTAGGAGATGGGCTGCGCTTGTTTCAGTATTCAGTAGGTTCCTTTTTCGTTAACATTCGAGGGTTGTGATTGGCCGAGAAATGGTCAACCGGATGTTTTTATTGATCGGCGGCAGTATGCAACTCAAAGGTCAGGAGACTTGGTGCTGGCCCAGCGACCGCCATTTAACTCCTGTTTCCACAGTACAACTATGCCTCTAGCTGCGGCGCAGTTACTCGTCTGGCAGGGACATTGAAACATCTACAGGCGACCGTCCGGTTCTCCAGGTATAAAAGGACACGGAAAGCAAACTTAGACGGCAGCTCAAGCACTCACAACACAACACTCATCTGCTTACTCCTCTTCTATCCATCACCATAATGTTTGCTCGCGTCTCTGTTCTTCTCCCTTTTGTTCTCTTCGTCTCTGCTGTTGTCGCGGACTGCCCTGCCGGCTATCATCGCACCTGCTGCGCTAGCACACTCCAGGTAAGTTTCTGATAAGATTGCAAGCGAAGTGGGGGAACTTATGGTTGCATGCTGGTTCACATAGGGCACCTCAGACGATGTGAAGCAAGTTCTCCAGAACATTGGGCGTGGTGACCTCGTCACTGGTGTTCAGGGCGATCAGACTGATACCCTCACCGGCATTGACTGCCATAACATCGACGGTCCTGCCGTGTGCACCCAGAAAGCTCTCTGCTGCACGCAGGACTTGACCGGCAGTGTGCGTATCATCGTCTCTCGTTTCTTTTCCCATGATCGCTGAACTCGGCTTTGTTAGGACGGTCAACAGATGAGCATCCATTGCTCTCTTGCTTAGTGAGCTCGGTGTGGTGAAAGAGTCACTTGGATCTCACTTTATCGATTATCCTTATTAAAATCGCAGAAGAGGTGTAGCTCACTTGGCATAGTTGATTAGACGTTCGGTTTGGTATTCTGATTTTGCAAACTCTCATGCATAGCTTTACCAAGTCTTGGCGTTGTTTTTCTTCGACTGGTGATTTACTTTAGGCTTTACATACCCACTTTTTATTACCCCGGACGTTTGATTATCTCAGTCGTTTTTCCATGCAGTGGCCAAACCTCGAATCGTTTCTCAGCGGCAATCAACAAGGGAGATTATACATGCAGTAGTAGCAACGTTTACGCCGTCTGGATCATGTAGTACAAAGACGATCGAGAATGTCGGTACAGCACAACTCCAAGGGCCCTGGTCACCGCGTGTGATCAACGTTGGCCTTTTTGTTGTGCCACGGAATGTTGTTCTGTCTTGTCTAGATGACCAACGGTACAAAAAGGGTTAGGAGGAACTTGGAGTCGGGGATTGGCGCCTCCATGCGGCATGTCGGAACGCCCGATCGTCTCATGTCATCCCACCGCCAAGCCATCGCCCTCGAACTTCAGCGCTCCCCCGACCATGCCCATGTTCTCCTCATCACAACCGGCAGCGTCGCATCCATAAAGGCCCCACTCATCGTTCGAGAGCTCCTCAACGTTAGTTCCTCCCCCGTCCCAAAAGACACGCTTACGAACATTGATTCTAGTACAGCAGGGTCAAGGTTCAGGTCGTTGCGACGGAACGATCCCTTGCCTTCTTCGACCCCGCAGACATCATCGGACCCGCCGATGTCTCCGTCTGGACGGACGACGACGAGTGGTCTGTACGTCCCCTCTCACCTTCATAGAAGGGCTAGTAGTATAACCCACACGCTCACCGTAACAAGGGATCCTACTCCATCGGCGATCCGATCCTCCACATCGAACTCCGGCGCTGGGCAGACATCGTCCTCGTCGCACCCTGCTCCGCCAACACCCTTGCCAAGATCGCAGGCGGACTCTGTGATGATCTCGCAGTGAGTATTGTGTTGCCTTGTTATCTCTTGATCAACCGTTTGTTTTGCACACACTCCGCCCGCCACGGCTCGGCCTCAAAGACCTCTGTACTCCGCGCACTAGCGCCAACCACCCCAACCTACGTCTTTCCTGCAATGAACACCCTCATGTACGAACACCCCCTCACCGCCCAACATCTCCGCGTCGTCCGAGAGGTCATCGGGTATCACGTCGTAGGTCCGATCGGCAAAGGACTCGCGTGTGGGGACGTCGGTAGGTCGTCGTTGGTGGTCCATCGGTTTCCTCGATCATGCGAATCACACACCCTTCGCATAGGTTTAGGCGCCATGACGGAATGGAAAGACATCGTCCAGATCGTCGTCGACAAGATGGACTTACAACCAAAATCCTGATGCCGACGATCATCGTTCGCTCACAAGCTATTCGCACCGCATACTGTGTATGGTATTTTTGCTCAGCAGCGTGACTTCAGATTTCAGGCAAACCCTTCTTGACGGGCGGTTGCTCAAACAACTTGACTCCTCTCACGTCCATCAGTAGGCCCCCTCCCACTTCACCCTCCCCAACCCGAGCATACGCTACACTCCGCTCCTCTGCGGGAATGTTCAATCTATCCAGGAGTTTCTTGCTCGCGTGTGGGATGAATGGTTGCAGAAGTATCCCCGTGATGCGCAGAGTCTCGAGAGCTGTGAGATAACATGACAAGACCATCTCGGGTGGATGCACCTCTGACCAGGGTTCAAGAGTCGTCAAAAGAGCGTTGGCCTGTCCCATCGCTGCTAAGTTTCCGCCTGAAATAAGGTCTAGAAAAGGGACTCACGTGTCTCAGAACCAGCACAATTGCATGAAGTGCGTCCGCCAATTCATAGTTACTCATGAGGCGCGACACCCGCGGTCCGAGTCCGTCTAGCAGCCTCAGCAACTCTTCGTTCGTCGACAGTTTACGGGTTTCGAGGTCCATCCAATTTGTCGACGATCCTGAAAAGTCCATGTTGGGAAACTGTCTTGAAAGCAGATCGCGGAACCCCAGTGGTTCAGAGGAAGCTGTCTTCACCGTGGCAGCTCGACTCCTGATAATCTTTGACGTAACTCGAAGGAAATAGTTGCCAAGTGCATTCCGTATCTCGTCTGCGTGCTTTCGCAGTTGATCCTCGGACCAATCTACCAAACGAGTGTATGTCATCAAGTTTCCACCCCGGTAACCAACCATCATACATACCAACGTCATCACAGAACCGCCCTCCGACACGTGCTAGATAAAACCGGACAGTGTCCACTCCAAAGTCATCCATCGCAGCAATGGGATCAGCCACGTTCCCGAGCGATTTCGACATCTTCTTTTGCCCCGCCGTCCAATGGGCATGCGTGAGCAGCGTTCTCGGCATGGGAAGCTTCATTGCGTGCAACATCGCAGGGAGGTATACCGCATGAAACCTAGACGCCCGCGCACACGGTGAGATTGGCCGACACACCAGCGCTCTGCACGTACGTACGTACTTACCGAACAATGTCCTTTCCGACCACCTGCACGTCTGGGGGCCACGCCGTCCTCTCGGCAGATGGATACCCCACCCCGCTCAGATAGACCAGTAACGCGTCGAACCAGACATACACCGTCTGAGTCGGGTCGCCCGGAACGGGGATCCCCCACTTGATCCGCTCTCTCGGTCTCGACACCGACAAGTCCTCGAGCGGGCCCGTTGCAAGCTCCTGGATTACCAACTTTTGGTAGACGTTTGGGTGTACGCCGCGCGGCGTCTGTCCGGCCTCGACGTCTGCACCCGCGTGGGCGTTCTGGGCAGCAGCATCGGTGTAGTGCGCAAGTAACGCTTCGCGGAATGCGGATAGTCTAAATTTGTAGTTGACCTCGCTGGACCACTCCACGACTGAGCCCGTCTCGATCGAGATTTTAGTGACTGGTTGAGTGGGGTGTGACGTGATGCGTGAGGCGGGATAGAAGCATTCGTCGGTGGTGGAATAATACCCCTCGTAGGTGTCTTTGTAGATGAGACCTTGGTCTGCGAGCGTGCGCTGCGGGGCGGAGGTGAGCAATGGATGGAGCCGTCTCGAGACGGGCCAACTCACCCAGACGCGTTCGACGGTGCCGTGATGCCGTCGTTGCGTAGTGCGCATGAACACGGTTCCGCTCACGTTAGCCCTCTCGCCCAGTTTCTACGCAAACGCGTCACAGAATGATGAAGAGAAAAAAAAAAGGACGGACACGAAACTCTGTCGAGATGACGTCGCACCACGCGAGCGGGTCGACACCCTGTGCCTCGGCGGCCTGCTGCATCTTCAGCCCGTGTTCATCTGTGCCGGTCAGGAAGACGATGTGGCGGGTGGGATTGAGGATGCGCTGGAAGCGCGCGATGACGTCTGCGGTGACGAGCGTGTAGAGGTGGCCGATGTGGGGGCCTTGTAACATTAGCTCGGGGTACTGACAGGACAACGACGACGCTCACGGGCGTTGGGGTAAAATATGGGCGTAGTGACATAGAATGGCTTGTCTGTGCTCTGCGTCGCGTTGTACCGGCGGAAGAGACTCGAAAACGTCCTCGAGCGGAGAGTCGCGCGGGAGATCATCAAAGGTGGGTCACTACCACTTTGGGACATCTTTATGTACATCATACTCCTACTAGTAGCTTTCCAGAGGCCACCAGGGCCCTTCTGTACCGCTGAACCAACTCCCGATCCCGCAATGCTTGGGGAGGTTCGTCGCCACAAAAAACTGTCTCATCAGGCTGGCCTTTGGTCCTGCAAATGACCGTCCCCTCCCAACAACGCGAAGGAATATGAAGGGGTCCCTCGGCATTGGAGGCACGGGCCACCTGTGCGTAACCAAAGGGTGGTGAAGGCGGGTTATTCGAGAGTCGGATTTTGGCACTATATTCTAGACATCGAAGAAGCGAGTCTCGACTGACTTCCAGCCATTTTCGATGTCATTCATGAGGAAGTCGTCGCCGACCCGAGTGAAGTTTTTCAGCCTGAACTCCGGGGGTCTGTCCCGGCGGTGGGTGCGATGAGGAGGCATGATTATCTCCTCGTGTATGTAGATAGGATGGCTTATATATCTGTGGATGGTCGATAAGCGCGACCCACGTGGAGGTTGTCGATTCAAACAGATCGAGACAGTTGCAGAGCATGGTCGACCAGCCAAGTGTCATCTCCTGTCGACGATCGAATGTGAAACAGAGCGTACGTGCTCGGGCAACTACCGTGACGCGGCTCCGATGGTTCTTTCTCCGAAAAAAGTGCGCGGTTCATGCACCCAATGCCACACGCACACGCAATCTCTCTGCTTAGATCTTCATATGGATGGTCAAATATACAACGCACGAAAGTGACCGTACCAAATCAATCCTTCGCCAACATCTTTTATTGTTTCTGCAAACTGCGTCGTAAAATGAGTGATTCTGGAGAGATGACGGAGGCGGGCGACTTTTCGCGTCGAGTAACCTGAGGGCCCAGGTCCATGAGCCAAGGGAAGGCCGGAAAGGTCGTTTTACCGTGGCACGCGAGGTCCACCTGTTCGTGCTTTTAACAGCTCCTGGGTGACTCCTGCGATCTCGATGGCACCTAGATCACGGTACGAGCAGCAAGACACGGTGAGACGAGAAATTCTGTCGCTGTCTTTCCAGCAAACTCTAGAGAGACAACTTTGATTCTCTAATGGGGAGCTTTCCGTTGCTCAGCCCATTCTGGTATGCACTGAACCGCGAGAATTCGGCTAGGGCCGCGCAGCCGATCGAACTGAGGTCACATCGGTACCACTCCTTACGACCGGACCTTCGCTTGAAAATCACACTCGACCGCGTCGCAGGCTAGACGTTTCCCCTCAACGAACGTCCAGCAAGGAGCTGCAGACGGCAAGCATCCACAGGTCGGCTGCGGACCAACTAGTTGAAGACGCCAAGGCGTTACATGTCCAGCTCTGACATACCACTTCACACCATCGTACCCAAATCACGATCGCGCGCAGGATACGCTCCTCTCACCGAACAACACAACCTTAACTCGCAAGGAGTCGAAACAATGCTCGGAGGAACAAACATGCCCGCTGGCGCACTCAGGAGCAATTCTACGACAAGAACTACCACTCACGGGTTTGGAAGTGGGCGTTCCAAGGGCAAGGGAAAGCAGCGGGAACGGTACACCGACGACTCGGACGAGGAGGCGACGTTGTTGCTAGAACACGTGGAGCGTGGGGAGGACGGCGATCCTGACGGTGACGATGACGGTGATATCGGCACAGAGGGAGAGGGTTCGACTAGGCTGAAGCGTTTGGAAGGATCTCGTTCGTCCAGGGTGCGTTGTCTCGATATGTGTAGACGTCGGTATTCATTCCCTGACTTTGACAGCGGTCCTCGCCCGGTAGAGTCAGAGGCAGGGAGGACAAATCTCGTACCATTCCATTCTGGCCTTCAGGTACGTATTTATCTTCTCTGTCCTCTTGGCGGTCATTGATCGCTGCACCTATCTCTTGGTAATCTTCAGAGAAATCACAATCTAGCTTTACTCCCAACATCGTTCGCAACCAGAAGTACAACGTCTTCACCTTCTTCCCTGTTGTTCTATACGAACAGTTCAAATTCTTCTTCAACCTGTACTTTCTGCTCGTAGCCCTTTCGCAATTCATACCTGCACTCAAGATTGGTGCGCAAATCACAATATTACCTCTCCCTTTCCCTCTCATGGTGTTGATATAACCCAGGTTTCATATTCACATATGTTGCACCACTCGCTTTCGTCCTATGCGTCACAATGGGAAAAGAAGCATACGACGACTACAAACGCAATCTCCGGGACCGCGAAGCCAATTCGCAAAAGTACTTGATGCTGTCTCCTCCTTCCTCTCGCAAACGCTCGAGTTTTCGCTCGCACGAGTCCGCGACGCTCCTCAATGTTTCAGATCCCGAAGCCCACGATTCTGCGCCAGATTCAGGTCCACACACGCGTTCCGTACCGTCTTCTTCACTCAGAGTTGGCGACCTCGTACTCCTCGAGAAGAACGATCGCGTGCCCGCTGACATGATTCTACTCCGAACTTCAGATCCTTCGGGAACTTGTTTCATACGTACGGATCAGCTCGATGGCGAAACGGACTGGAAGGCCCGAGTCGCCGTCAGCACGAGTCAAGGCTTGAAAGGCGGTGAAAGAGAGCTCATGATGCTCGACGGAGAGGTCTATGCTGATGCCCCAATCAAGGACATTCACAATTTCGTTGGCACTATTACTCTGCACTCGACGGCTGCCTCAGGACATTCAGATCCGAAGGTAGAACCACTCTCGGCGGAGAACATGCTTTGGGCAAATACTGTGTTGGCTGCGGGTTCTGCCGTCGGGTTCGTGGTGTACACGGGAAGCGAGACCAGGGCGGTTATGAACACGAGTCATCCAGAGACGAAAGTCGGGCTGTTGGATTTGGAGATCAATAGGCTCGCCAAGGTACGTTTTGGCTTCATGATGTTGTTGCCGATTTAGTGACCACCTCTTCCCTGTTGATGACGTCTTTTTACCTCAGATCCTATGTGCTGTCACCTTCGCGCTCTCTGTGGTGCTTGTAGCGTTGAATGGGTTCCGCGGACTTTGGTATATATATGTGTTTAGGTTCTTGATTCTCTTCTCGTCGATCATTCCTATCAGGTAGGTTTTCAACCATCATGCCATACTTTGGTTGATCTCTTGCCAAACAGTCTACGTGTAAATCTTGACATGGGCAAAACGGTATATGCGCAACAGATTATGTCGGACAGCGAGATACCAGGTACGATTGTCCGCACGAGTACACTTCCAGAAGAGCTCGGAAGGATCGAATACCTACTAAGTGACAAGACTGGAACACTTACACAAAACGGTTCGTGTTCGTGGTTCCATGTATCTCAGAGCATACTTGATAGAACCTATACCAGAAATGGAGATGAAAAAGCTACACATGGGTACGATATCTTATGCTTACGACTCGATGGACGAAGTTGCGCACCAACTCGCAATGGCGTTTGGGGCTGAGCAAGGCAAGTTACTTTTCCTTGTCCTTCAAAGAAAGAAGTCTGAACTTTACGAACTCATCAGGTGTCAGATCTGGGTCCATTGCGACGGGCGCACAACTTGCTACTCGGGGCCGCAGAGACATATCTTCTCGATTGCGAGATGTCGTTCTCAGTCTCGCGCTATGTCATAATGTATGCATTGTCTCGTTCACTCGCGCATATATTGGCTCATCCTACCGTCCAGGTGACGCCTGTCACGAACGACGATGGTACAATAACCTACCAAGCGTCTTCCCCTGACGAAGTTGCCATTGTCAGATGGACGGAGTCGGTTGGTCTGACGCTCACGGCACGGGATCGGACCTCGATAACCCTGCAAACCCCCGCTCGTTCCTCACTCAACTATGATATCCTCGAGCTCTTCCCCTTCACCTCTGAGTCGAAGCGCATGAGCATCGTCGTACGCGAGACCCACAGCGGCGAGATTATGTTCTTGCAAAAAGGCGCAGATGTAGTCATGGCAAGGATTGTGCAGAAGAACGATTGGCTCGAGGAGGAAACCGGGAATATGGCGAGGGAGGGGCTGAGGACGTTGGTCGTTGGCAGGAAACGGCTGACAGCACAGCACTATGCAGCGTTCAAGCAACGGCACCAGGCAGCGAGCGTGAAGACCGAGGGCAGAAACGAAGCGATGGCAGCCGTCGTGGCGGAGTATTTGGAGAGAGATCTGGAGTTGCTGGGTCTGACTGGCGTCGAGGATAAGCTCCAGGACGATGTCAAGTCGTCGCTGGAATTATTGAGGAATGCCGGGATCAAGATCTGGATGTTGACTGGGGACAAGATTGAGACGGCGAGGTGTATCGCGATATCGACTAAACTCGTAGCAAGGAACCAGTACATCCACGAGGTTGCGAAACGTGAGTTCCAGTATTTGTTTATTGTGATTTGATTGATGCTCAGTTGTTGTAGTGAAGACATCCGATCAAGTTCGCGACCAACTAGAGTTCCTACAGTCAAAGCTCGATTGTTGTCTTGTCATCGATGGGGAGTCGTTACAGGTACGTTGCAACCTTCATCATCATGCATCCGATTGGCTTGACGTCGCCGTGATAGCTTTGTCTGAACCTGTACAAGAATGAGTTCGTCGAAATCACCACGAAGCTATCTGCTGTCGTCGCCTGTCGTTGTTCCCCTACACAGAAAGCGGACGTAGCACGTCTCATCCGCCACTTCACGAAGAAGCGGGTGTGTTGCATTGGTGATGGCGGGAATGACGTAAGCATGATACAAGCTGCGGACGTCGGTGAGTTCACCACCCACCATCCACTCCGCGTCCTGGAAACTCATTTTTATATAGGTGTCGGAATTGTGGGCAAGGAAGGCAAACAGGCCTCCCTCGCCGCTGACTTTTCCGTCAACCAATTCAGCCACCTCACCAAGCTTCTCATGTGGCACGGCCGCAATTCTTACCGTCGTTCTGCCAAACTGGCCCAATTCGTCATTCACCGCGGTCTGATCATCTCTGTGATGCAAGCCGTGTTCTCGGCAATATTCTACTTTGCACCGATCGCGTTATACCAGGGATGGCTCATGATTGGCTATGCGACCATCTACACGATGGCTCCCGTGTTTTCGTTGGTGTTGGACACGGACGTGAACGAGGATCTGGCACTGATATACCCCGAGTTGTACAAGGAACTTACGAAGGTGACGTGTCCTCCGTGTGTATTCATGCGAAGGCGTGACGCTGAACTTCGACTTTTTTTATACAGGGCCGAGCACTTTCCTACAAGACGTTCTTCCAATGGTTAATGATCAGCGTATACCAAGGTCCGTATGTCCCCGAATTGTATAGGCAAACACATTTACATATCGTTTGGGCCGTCATGGATGCAGGCGCGGCGATCATACTGATGTCCCTTGTACTCTTCGAGACCGAGTTCTTAAATATCGTTTCCATCTCTTTCACCTCGCTCGTCCTGAACGAGCTGATCATGGTTGCGTTAGAGATCACGACTTGGTAAAGCCCTGTTTTCCCTTTATCACGGACATCGTTGACGGCATCGTGCACAGGCACACCTACATGGTCATATCTGAGGTCGTGACGCTCTTCGTGTACGTCAGCAGCATTGCTTTCCTGCCGGAATACTTTGGTGCGTGCTCTTTCCTAGCCCGAACCGACAGCGACTGACGTCCACGCCAGACCTCGAATTCGTGGTATCCACTCGATTTGCGTGGAAAGTGGCGGTCATCGTAGCGATCAGCGCGCTTCCGCTCACCGTCATCAAGCTGATACGTCGTCGGTTTGCGCCCGCCGCGTCGAGCAAGTTGTTGTAGTCGCTGGATAGATGTTTAGACTATGTACATAGGGTAATGTAATGACGCCCGGGGTCTTCGTACTCGAAGGATCGCTTTGGGAGATTCATGATCCACACAGCGTGTGGTCAAGGACCGGGTTCTTTGCCTTGTCAAGTCGTCGTCATCGACGTGGGTCTGTTGTGCTTCAAGGCTCCAAATGGGGACTGGGTCCTCTCGTCATTCACATGGCCAGTATTGCTGCGTCGTTTCAGGCTAGCTGCGATACTCAAGTGTTGCCCTTGCGTAGAAGAATACACTTACCCTCTGAGCGGTACCTAGCGGCCGGATTCAAGTTCGTACATCTGTAAGCCTGCAGCTTACCTAGTTACCTGTAACTAGCATATATACTGCCTGCGGTACTGAATGCTAAGCGTTCAGTATTGTTGCCTTTTGGTTAAAGCGGCGGGCAGTCTTACCTTACATAGCGCCGTTTCATGCCTAACGATGCCACCCTCTTCCCGGGTCGCGAACGTGCCCGTCCGGGTCCCGTGGTGACTCCTGCGGGGCAAGAATGTTTTATCGACCGGATATTGGACGAGCGACGTGTCGGGCGTGGAACGCGTTCAAGTTACCTCGTGCGTTGGGTTGGTTACGGGCCGGAGGACGACGAATGGTTGTCGCGAAAGGAACTGGAGGACTGCGAGGCGTTGGATCTTTGGGAGTCTTCCTCGCGCTCTTCTCCTGAGGGGAGGAGTGTAAGCCGCGGCTTACAACAATGTCATCACAGCCACCCCAGACCACATATATATAGCCTCGGATTGCTCGCATGTACCCCATTCCCTTTTCTTCCTGCATATATACTCTCATCACGTTCTTGCCTCGTCTGAGTGAGACTGGCAGCGTTTTACAGGTGCCTGCCACGTCGTTTCAGAAAACAGAACTTACCGACATCCCAGTCGATTCGGTGCGACACATGTGCGCCCAGACACCGTCAGTAACGTAGCAGCGATTTAATTACAATGCCCCTCTAGTAACTCCTCTATATCTATGCAAATAAATAAATAGTACTTACTACAAATCTGGGGACTGCATTGGACTTCAATATAATCACGTCCAATAAACGCATAAGTGACATCATGGAAACCGTCTAGTATTTAAATTTACCAAGGCCACCTTCTCATGCCTTTCAGCTCATAGCTTCTGTGGAATACGACCAAACGGAGAATATCCATCTCCGCTTGGAGTAAGGAGACCCATTTCCCTTGCCTTTATCTGCAACGCTAAGAGCTGTGAATAAAAACGCGCTGTGAATAAATCCCCCTCTGCAAACCAGAGACCTTGGTCTGTCCGCAAATTTAGTGATTTTTTGGGGGAAATGTCCAACAAACAAATGGTACTTACGGCCCGAGGGTCTCCATATACCAGCAAACTCCCAATCCTCGTCCCACGCTCCAAGGTCATTGACGGATCCAGCTATTTTGGATCCAAACAAGCTCTCAGCGGCCTCCTTGATGGTCGTACTGGTAAACCTGTTCGTTGAGAGGGCGGGTGAGCAATCCAAATGTCATGAACGCCCCAAAAATGACTAACCCGGTCGCAAAAATAATTAGGTCCGCAGCTACTCGTGACCCATCGGCAAACTCCACTCCAGAGGGTATGATTCGTGATATCTCCACACCCGCCTTCACCGAAATCTGGGCCTCGTATGAGGGCTGATCTGACACAAGGAGAATAGCGCTATACCTTGCCGGATGTGATAAGGGATGCGCAGCCTCTTTCGATGTAATATCCACCTAAGGAGGGAGTTGGAAAGGAACCAAGCATTTCTCGGGGAAATTCGCACCTCGCCGAATCACAAGACGATCTACAAAGTTGTCACTTGGTCCAGGAAGAAGATACCCGCGAGCAGTTAGACGGTCTCGAAGATCCCTGGTGGACGTAAACAAAAATCCCATTAACCAGCGGTAAGTTACCACATACCTGTCGACGTCATCATTCATTGTCGCAATCTCGTTCTGGTTGCTCTTGACCGCCTTGAATGGGAGAGCAATGTAGAAACGGTCGGCGATGTCGATCGGAAGAATGTCCGGTGCGAAGTACCCTATTCGCAGGTCAATCTGATGATGGTGGATGATAGACAGCGATGTACCTCTGAACGAACGACGCATCGCTTCACGACTAACCACAGCAGTGGAGGAGCGTTGGACAAGGGTTACCTTGGAGCCGCTGAGAGCTAGGTCCTGTGAAATATCGTGACCCGAGCACCCCGCGCCAATAACGATTGCATTTTGTCCCTCCATGGTGCAGGAGTGAAGATATTGGCTAGAATGCATGGACACGCCACGGAAAGATGCCTAATGAAACACATGATGAGTCCAGGTGAATAGACAAGAAAGAAATGTAGCACCTTTCCGGGGATGGTTGGGACAAATGGAACTTCACTCTTTAGTGTTCCTACACCGGTAGCAACGATCAGGTGGTTACATATCACGGTAATGGGTGTTTCATCCGGCCGAGTGACGAGTATTGTCCACTTTTGTGTCTGGGCATCATATGAAGTGGTAGTCTGAGCTGAAGTGAGGAGGTGAAGACCAAGGACTTTATGATACTCGTCAAGGTGATCTGCGACGCGTGCGCATGGGGTGTGCTCTCCCGCGCTTTCCGGGAATGGGTGAAAGGGGAGGTTATCTGGAAGTAGTCAGTCAACGCCGAAAGCCGATGTTTACCAATACTTACTGAACACCCGTGGCGTATTCGTCTCCAAGCTCTTGTACCGAGTGCGCCAACTGTTACCAACTGCATTCGACTTTTCCAATACCAGAGTGGGAACTCTGACATTCTCTAACCGAGCAGCGACGGCTAAACCACACTGCCCAGCTCCTAGAACCACTGCTCCGTACTCCATCACATCCTTGCGCTCAAAAGGTCGGTTGAGAGCCATACTCCCGTTCCGATTGAGATAACGCTCTGCAACCCCGCACAAGCGATCCATGACAGTTACGAAACACCAGGCTTTCCACTCGCCAGGGTCAGATTGGACGAGGGTGAAGACGCCAGTACAGACTGCAATGACAGTCTGGAACTGGACAATCCCTTGAACGAAAGTTTTATCGCCACCAGCATGTTTAAACCGAACGTCCGGCAGGATTTCAAACCGAGTCGGACGCGCAACCGCTACGCTCCGAGATAAGCACTGTTGGATTCGTTCCCGAGTATAAAAAGTCCGATAATCCGGAGTGAAAGCAAGCAGGTCCCGCCAATAGCTGTCGTCTACAAACGAGTTTTCAAGGGACAAACCGTCTGGAAAATTGGATGAATCAAGGTCTGAAATCAAGGTTCCAAGCCACTCAAATGCTATGGATTCTATTGGGCGACGGCGGCTCATTAGTGGAAGTGGCGTGGCTATAATTCGTAGAATTCTTACGGGGAGACTCGGATGACCTTGAGGTGGCCTCTTCCGGACAATGTACCATCTTTCAACGGCGTCTGAGAGTGATAATTTGCAGTTCCCTTGGTCGCCCATCGTACTTAACTGTTCGCCTTCCAAGAGTCCATCCGCATTCGCAGCAACAAATGCCCACACTCGATAGTGTCCAACAGACGGAAAAACATACCCAAGCGGACGGTCTTATGATAGTCCGGATCAGCTTGGAGTTGAAGTTATGGTTATGATGGGAGCCTCAGGCTAGCCTCGGACTTCGATTGAGGTCCCACGTGACGCAGCCAACCCTGTTCGTTTGCAAAACTATAACGCCGGCCACCGTTGTGCGGCCACCGTTATGCACCACTCTGCCTCTCACACTCGACTGTTCACGTTCCAGTGTCCCCATTAGAGTAAATTCACATATGCTTATAATTTTCAGATATGCGGTCAACCACGACTGGTTTCCTGGGAATTAGACGCGAGGACGACCTGTTACCCTACCATCATCAGTAGTACGGATCGAGGAGTCCGACCATCTGCGTTCCACTAGAGGCCTACGTTCTCTCGCAATCGACATCGCCATGGGTTCAGGAATCGCCTTGACCGATGCCGCGGTTATGTCAACAGTACTCGAAGGCATTTTGTATGGTATGTATCCTCATCGATTTTACGCGCCATTTGCGCTGACCAGGTTTAATATAGGATTTTCATTACTGATGTTCATCGGCACGATATGGGCGTTGATTCAAGAGAAGCACCACGGTAAAACCAATCTGAGGATGATCTTGATAGCCATCATCCTCTTCATTCTCAGTACCGCCGTAAGTTCACCTGTTAATATCTCGGGATTCTAATTTTTTCATCACCTTATCTTTTTCATTCAAAGCATATGATTGTCGACATTGTGCGTATAGACGAGGGTCTGGTAAAACAAGCCAAGACCTTCCCTGGAGGATCGTTGGCATTCTTTGAAGATATTGCCCAAAACACATTCGTGATAAAAAATGCGATATATTCCTTACAAACACTTCTTGGGGATGGCGTCGTGGTAGGTCGTGGTTCTCGTATAAAATAACAAAAGTGGTATCATTTCTGATCCACTGTTAGATATACCGATGTTACATCGTATGGGAATCAATCTGGGTCATCATTCCCCCTTTAATGCTCTGGTTCGGTGTAGCAGGTAGGAAGGTACCTATCTCTGAAGAATACCCGCATGGATAACGTGGATATCTTAGTGACCGCTGTCGGATCTGTTTATAGTGTTTCACAGGCGACTACTAATGCTACGAACATCTTCGCCGAACAAACCGGAGAGTGGATCACAGGGTTTTATGCCTTAACGCTCGCGACCAACTTGCTAAGCTCTGGTAAGCCCGCTGAGTAATTCTTTTTTTTTTTTGGCCGCATCATGTTCGCCGCTAGGACTCCTTGCGTATCGCATCTGGACTGTAGAGAACAATTTCGCAACAATGCTGGCCTTGAAGAAATATACATTCATGCCAATCGTCCGTGTCCTCGTCGATGCAGCGTTATTATACTCTGCCACCCTCCTCGCTGCACTTGTTTGCTTTGTCAATTCTAACAATGGGCAATATGTTGTACTGGACATGGTGAACTTAATCCGTCTTTGATGTGTGTTTCTTGAGACTCACAATCTCCCATAGACTATGCCAATCATCTCAATCGCATTCTACATGGTGTTGATTCGTGTTGCCATGGGCCGAAAGAAGCTACGTTACATCTCATCCACAGCACAAAGGGGGACGACAGATGTCGAACCTCAGGACACAGCCTATGGGATGAAACCGTTACGAGTGCACATTTCGCAGTTCTCGAAGACCGATGCTGATCCTACATCTTTGCGTCGTCCTGGAAACCGGGGTATTGAGAGGGAAGATTGGCGTATAACACATAAAGTGGAGTCCGACAATGATACATACGATGTTTGAAGTACGAGTAGCTCTCGTACCATCATAGACTGATTCATGCCTCCGCAGTCACTTGCTCACTCCACCGATTCGAACAGTCCATACACTTTGAATACCGTCACGATCATCATCATGATCGCTTCGTTCTTTGACTTCAAGATACCCATGCTTCTGTGACTCGGATAAGGCGATCCCACAGTCCATGTTCTCAGCGAGCAGATTCATCACACTGGTACTGGTGTCCCACGCGACGGTCAGAATAGGATCAACCCGAACAGTCTCGCAACAAGTCACGCATTCTTCCAGCACACCCACAACCCACAACCTTCAGGAACCATCTGATGGGATTGGTGACCTGGATTGGTAATCCATTATACCCTTTTCCAAGCATATAGTAATCTCTCACCGAAGACCTAGTAACAGCCCGCCGGTCAGTGTGTTGATATCCGCTTTTTTGCCCCGTACTAATTCCCCCACTCAGCTCCCGTCATACTATAGCTTTCGAAGCTTCAACTCTCTTACCAGTGCCGCAAATATAGCTGGGATGTTCGTCCTCGCACTGGATCGAAGTTCCATCTATGTCATTGCTCTCCTATTTGGCCTTGGGGTGGCCGTGAGGCGCATTTCTGGCACCCGAACGCAGTTGTCACTACCCCCAGGCCCACCTGGAAGTTGGTTTTTTGGAAATCAACTTCCAACATCTCGGTGAGTTTCGTTCGCGTCTCCATATCACACGTGAAACCTGGGAATATCTCACTGGATGATCGTAGAGCACCATTCGAGTTCGCGAAGCTGACCGAAGAATATGGCCCCGTGTTCTCTCTGCGACAGGGCACCCGAGTATTCGTTATCATTGGCCGTTATCAAGCAGCCATGGAAATCATGGAGAAGCAAGGCGCCTCGCTTGCTGACCGCCCCCGCTCGATCGCTGCAGGGGAGACGCTCTCCGGTGGTATGAGGGTTGTCGTGGTAGGGGTTGGGGATCGCCTTCGCAGGCTTCGGAGGTAACGCACCTTGATCTGTCGAATTTCGAAGGAAGGACTGCATCTTAGTATGCAATAGAGTTCTGCATACGATCTTGCAACCCAAGGTCGCGGACACGTATGAACCCATACAGGTGCAGCACGCGAAGAATATGTTACTCGACTTTCTGGAAGACCCGAAAAACCACCAGATGCATGTGAAGCGGTGAGCTTCTTCGCGTTCCACATCATTAGTGCGTCCGATTGAAACCATGGTGACGGAAGATATGCTGCATCAGTGATCATGTCCATCACCTATGGGAAAACCACGCCGACTGCATATAGCGACCCCGAGGTTGTGGCTGTAAGTCGCTGTCTAGCACGTTTCGGCCAGGCCATACGTCCAGGGGCATATCTCGTGGACACCTACCCCATCCTCAAGTACATTCCAGGGTACCTCACACAGTTAAAGAAGTGGCATCAGGAAGAACTTGCTCTGTTCCAAGGGCAGATTGACTTGGTTAGGGAACAAATTGTAAATGGAATCTGCATTCATTTCATGGACATTCACCGGGAGCTGACTAAAGCCAGAGGAAAGGAAATGCTCCGCATTGCTTTGCAAAGCTTTTACTTGAGAACCAAAGCGAGCTGGGAATCATGGACGAGGAAATCGCCTATGTCGCTGGATCCATGTTTAGTGCAGGTTCCGATACCGTAAGTATCAAAATGACTGACTTGTTGATTTGAACGTACTTTAACGATAAGCCAGTCCGCTTCAGCAATCACCATAATGATGATGGCTGCTGCTTTGCATCCGGAAGCTCAAACTAGGGTGCAGGAGGAACTAGACAGCGTTGTCGGATGGGAGAGACGTGCGCCGTTTTTCATTCCTGATGCTGAATCATATTATTGAAACAATTGCAGTTCCATCTTTTAGTGATCAAGAAATGCTCCCCCAGGTGACGGCATTCATGTTAGAGAGCCTAAGATGGCGACCCGTGAGCATTGGAGGTGCGCTCGCCCGTTCAAATGAGTGTGCACAAATATATCTGATATACTTCCAGGATTCGCTCATCGAGCGTCGGCGGATGTCGTGTGGAACAATTACCTGATTCCGAAAGGCGCAACCGTAATCGGAAATCACTGGTACGTGGAAAAGGCGTTCGGTCGTGTAGAAGTGACACTGATCATTCAAAGGGCGATTGCAAATGATCCGGAGGTCTTCCCGAGTCCTGAGAAGTTTAATCCTCAGCGTTGGATTGGTGCAGAAGGAAAGTTGCGGGACGACCTGCGATTCTGCACATTTGGTTTCGGTCGCAGGTAAGATAACGTCGGTCAGCACACTTAACTTACAATGTCTCTAACGTTGCATGCATCTAGAATCTGCCCAGGGCTGCACGTCGCAAACAATTCCGTTTTCATAAATACTGCACTTGTTCTCTGGGCATTCCGCTTATCCGAAAACCCGGCAGTGCCGATTGATTCATTCGCATTTTCGGATACTGCGAACATGCACGCTCTGCCATTTGAGTTGAATTTCGGGGTTCGGGTTCCTGGGGCGGAGATCGAGAGACTATGCAAGGAGTCGAGTCGAGTTAGCAGTCACTCACTCGGTATTTATGACACTCGTTGATTGGGTTAAACTTATGTAAATTTGAGTTTGATATGCATACAACAGACCACACAGTGATTCCCGAGGCTCACACGACAGAACGCGATGGTATTCGATATGTTGATTGCTGGTCACATTGACAGGCAGCTTGCGGGCCTCAGCCTACGCATTAGTCAGGCCCCAAACCAAGATTCAAATACTGAATCTTGAATCCGGGCTTATCAGCAATCTACATCGGTCGTTGAAATATTCAACTCCAAGTTGTGAGCGAATCCTCGGGGTTCTACTACTCACGTGCGCGGGATTTGCCGGCAAGTGGTTCCTTAGACACACACCAGGTTCCATTTCCCGATTTTTCTTGACGTGTATCGCGGGCGGCGAACTGGCTGCGGAATGATAGACGCGACAATTGCATGCGGCGGAGGCCGAGGCCCGGCCGCCTCATCGAGGTTTCCGTTAACCGCCGACTATCAAAGGCGAAGGCGATGGAAAAATCAAACGGCCAACTTCCAAGGATCGATCAACGACTCACAGTAGGTCAATTCATGATCTATTGATCACCGAACCCGATGATCTATATCTCCATCGGCTATCACTGGTCACTAACTGAAACACGTTGGACAGCAACGTCGGAAATGCCTGTCAATCACACCCCAGCTGGAGCTATTGACTAGCACGAATTGCTATCCCCTCAAGTCCAGAGGAGTCACTTACGAATCTCCATGCGCAGTTGTACAGTGTAGACTATCGGAAACCCGAAGTCAAGCTCTGATTTGTCGTAGTATCGGCAGCCTTGACGGAGTGGTTAGAATATCTAGACATTGAAAACTCTTTGGATAAGTTCAGGACTTCTGATTTGGAATTATCAAGCAGAAGATGCCTGTGGCTGGTATGACTTTCCAAAATTTCAGGAGCAAAACTGGTAGTTACGTACTGACATGCACATGATCAAGATGTCAGACTCGGAAATGGAGTGGCAGGACCCTGGGCTTATCAGACCAACTTCATTGTCTCGCGCGCTTCTACAGAATAGCTCACACAATATGGCCAAACCTACCTACGCTTCCACAGAAGAAATCCATCAGGTTAGACCATAGAACGGTGTAGGCATGATTGGTAGAAACTGATTGCCTCAAAGATTCACGACAGGTTGACCAAAACTTTCGAAGAAGGACGCACTCTGCCATTAGACTACCGCCGCAGGCAGCTTCTGCAGCTCGCTCGCATGATGCAGGAGAATCATGAACAAATTGAACGCGCACTCTGGAAGGACTTGGGCAGACATCTCATCGAAGTTAGGCGCGGTGAGATAGGAACTGTCATTACTGCTGCTCTCAATGCGGTCGAGAAGCTTGAAGAATGGAACGCTCCAGAGAAACCAGAGGTAGAGAAGTGGCGCGGGGGGTGGGATACTACCATATTCAAAGCCCCAAAAGGTGCAGTCCTCGTGATCAGGTAGTTCATCACCTGTCCCAAAGTACTGTTCCCGACTAAAACTGCGTAGCCCTTGGAATTTCCCGTGGGTGATCGCAATGCTTCCACTTGTTGGTGCAATCGCCGCTGGTTGCACGTGTTTGATCAAGCCCTCTGAGCTCGGACCACATAGTTCGGATGTCATGGCCAATCTTGTTCCAAAATACCTTGATCCAGAAGCATACGGCGCCTGCCTTGGGGCGGTCCCCGAAACTACGGAAATCCTAAAGCTGAAATGGGACCACATCTTCTATACTGGCAGCACGAGAGTTGGAATGATTGTTGCAGAAGCAGCAGCTAAGCATGTAACCCCTCTGACGCTCGAACTTGGTAGCCAATCGCCGGTTTTCGTTGACGCGGCGAACATCTCTAGCCTTGAACTCGAAGTTGCCGCTAGAAGAATTTTATGGGGGAAACAGAACAATTGTGCACAGGTCGTACCACCGTGTCGCACGGAACTATTACTGACCTCGCCGCTATCCACAGGTTTGCGTTGCTCCGAATCATGTCTTTGTCGAAGAACAATACCAAAGTGTGCTTGTCGAGGCCTTCAAGAAAGCGTATGAATCTTTTTGGCCGAAAGGTCCGCTAGACGGATCATCGGAACTTGCCCATATGATCAATGAACAACATTATACACGTATCCAGAACCTCCTGAACGAAACCAAAGGCAAGATTGAGTTTGGAGGGGCGGGGAACTTAAAGGACCTCCGGATCGAACCGGCGATTGTGAGTAACGTGGGAGTGGATGACGTATTGTTGAAAGAGTCAGAAGCAACTTCCTTTGTAGTGAGTTCTCCGTGGAACTGATGCATCTGCAGAGAAATATTTGGCCCCATCTTGCCTATTATCCCGGTCGGAAATGTTGACTCGGCTATTTCGCACATTAGGGCTGGGTAAGTTCCGCTGGGCAGCAACATAAAGGCTGAAATGTAAACTGTTCAATCACCCCTGCAGGCCGACACCTCTCGTCATCTATGTTTTCACAGGAAGTGATGAGACGAAGAACAACTGTAAGCTACGATGTCCACTAGTACGGGGTGACTCAGTACCCACTACCTGACCCCAGTCATCCAGCGCACCCAAAGTGGGCAATTAGTATTAAACGAAACATTCGGTCAGCTTGCGGTTACCGAGATCCCCTTCGGCGGACAAGGCGAATCAGGCTGTCAGTCTCGATCTCTGTGGTATCCGCGGATATACTAATTTTAATGTATGTTTGCAGACGGGTCCTACCTTGGAAAGTTTTCGTTCGACACCTTCGTTCACAGGAGGGGATACATAAACGTCCCTTTGGATCAGGGGTAATCATTTCTCCTTCGTTTTTTCCCACTAGTTGATCCTTTTCCAGGACGGAGGGCTTCATGCTGGGAAGATACCCGCCATACTCTCCCGCTGCAGTGGATCTCGCCTCACAGGCTTTGAGGTTGAATATACCCGATGTATAGTGAGCCATGTCACAGAAGCCTTCTAGGCCACTAATATCCTCACCTATTGTGTAATTAAGTCATTTGAATGATAAACACAGTAGGTTGTAGTTGGTCAGGTACATCGAGTACTACGTCATACAATATTATTTCACGATATTGGCCGGTTGTTGATCCGCTGTTAATGCAAGGCTTCTGTGCCACTACATAAGTAGGTCCTAGTACACATGGGAGTCCGCCGTGATGAATGCTTTCAGGAAAATGACATAATAATGGTGCATCGTGGTATATTAATAGTACATACATGTCGCGGGCCGAAGGCGAGTCTACACCCGCTTGCAACAAGGTGTTGCCTGTCGGAACCGGCGTTTGACCGGTTTGCGTACATATGTTTGAGCCTTCAGCGAAATTTTCCCATCCATCCTTACAGTAACCCTGAAAAGTCCACCTCAACTGACCCATTCGCTGCTATGTACATATGTTCCGTTAACTTTATCAGTCCCGGGATCCACAGCTTCCCATGGTGAGCGGCAATCTTTCTGTTCTGCAACTCACGTCATTGACACCCCCAACCAGACTTTGATTGTGTGGGATTGTGACATCTCAGGGTTGGGGTGCTTCTGGCAGTGTTTGTGAGGACTCGGATGCCATGAGAACTTCGATGTTGAATAGCGCAAGGAAGCTGAAACCTGACTACCAATGCGACGCTTCAGTGTCCCTTCATATACCTGTATTTCTCTAGCATTTCAAAGTTTTGTTTGTCATATCAGCACTGGACTCTGGTAGCCTGTACATCAATTCAAACTTCAGACTGGCCTTTCAGATCCGGACCTATTTTTTTTGGCAGGTCGGTTTCACATTTCCCTCCTTCGTTTTCGCAAGCTCGACTAGCAAATCTGACGAAAATTCTAAAGTGTACTATCATCGCGAGGCGTTTGTCGCCTACCACCTTCCAGATTCGGCGACATCGTCGGTTAATCACTGCTTCCATCAACCCAGAGTATCAAAGGAGCTGGAAATTGTTCCACCCTACGCGACATAACGTGATATTCACTGGTGCTTCATCTGGGGCCTAGTAGTTCGCAGCAAAACCTAACGGGCCTCCCAAGCCTGAATAGTAGCAGCCTACATTACTATGGGTCTGGCATACCTCCGCGGATTTGTCTCATTCTCATTCTCACTATCTCTGACACCTGTGATCTCCACTTTGAGCTCCAAGGTTCACTTAAGAGCCTCGATCTACTGTGTGTCAATTATTCGTATACCAAGCCCTACCTAGCTGGCCATGTTGATGTCTGAGCTCGACACCTTGCAAGCAAACTTGAACTGGGCGCTCGACACCATTCGAGTTGAACTGAAGGCAGCGGAATTTCCAGAATACTCCAATTACCCCTCAAGGCACCCGCTCGACAATCCCGACGTTCTGACACCGCATGGGCTGTACGAAGCACGACGACTTGCTTTAGGTGAGGACTGAACTTTGTCAACTTACGCGACTCTAACATCTGCTGGTGTCATAATCCGGGTAGCATGCATTGTCAGTTGGCTGTCTGCAAGCTGTATCGTGACACTGATATCGACTTCTCTCTTTCAGGGCCAACTCAAATATCTCCTGCAAGTTCCATATGAAAAGGCTGTGGAACAGTCATGCGCCGTGTATGACACAGCCTGTTTGGACATTTTCGTGAAGACTGGAATCGTAGATGCACTCGGGGATCCTGCCCACTTGACCGGTGGGCTGCACGTTCGAGAACTACACGAGAAACTAGATCTTAATCCACAACGCCTCGTTACCATTCTGCGATACCTGGCGTCCCAAGGATGGGTATACGAACGCGAACCAGATCTCTTTGCCTTGAATCGATCAGCACTCGAGTTGCTGCCTGGTAGAAACGGGAGAAACTGGGTCATGCACGTGCCTTAGCTTTTTTGATCCACCCCCTCACTGATTGTTTATTTTGGTAGGACTCCGGGAAAGCCAAGGATTGCGGCGTTGCTTATCGACTTTGTGACTCACCCAGAGTGGAAGCATTCGACATCGTTGGGACAGACAGCCTTCCAGCTTGCGTACAACACAGAAGACACTATATTTACGTACCTGGAGCAACGGCCAAGTGAACTTGCCCAGTGGGCATCCTCTGTGCGCGTAAGTTAATCCTAAAGTTGATCGTAGCTCCAACCCACCGCCACGGTCTATATCGAAACAGTCAATGGGGGACACGTATGAAGCGGCCCTTTTAACAGACTACCCTTGGAAATTGCTTGATTCAAAGTTCATCATTGACTCTGGAGGTGGTCAAGGCGGCCTTGTGCTCTCCCTTGCTAAAACGTACGTGTATAGAAACCAGAAAACATACTAGGTGTATAACACTCTGCCAATTTCGAAGCCTCCCTAGAAGCCAGTTTTTGATACAAGATCTGCCAGAAGTTGTACCTCTTGCTCAACGGAATGTGCAACGTTCCCTACCAGCGGCGCTGCAAGATGGTCGTATCCAGATTCAAGCACATAGCCTGTTCCACCCTCGACCTAAGGCAACAGAAAACACTGTCTATATATTGAGATACATCTTGTAGGTTCCCTTTCGTCTGATATTGTAAGCATAAGTAATTCCATTCCCTAGGCATGACTGGTCTGATGAAGATTGCGTATGATACTTGACGCAGCGTCCTTCTTCTCTTCCTCTGACAATTATTCACAGATTAAGATACTACGAAATATCCAGACAGCTGCACAACCTGATGTAGGTCATTCCCCCAGCCACCCCTTGCTCGATTCCTTACAGAAACCGTAGACCAAAGTTCTTATAATCGAAGCTGTCGTGGTCCCCGCAACCATTCCAAGAGGAAGACCCCCTATAGAGACCAACAGACATCCCCAGGTTTCATCGACCTCGAATGACGCAATTGGAATTCACAGTCCACTCATCACCCCGAATTTCATTCCTGCTAATTTCGGTGAGAACGCAAAGATGCCGCTAGCGCTTGGAGTCCATCTTATGGGTGCTTTTAACGCTTACGAGCGAACCCAGGTACTTCCATTCTTTTTTTATCAACATCAGAATGTGAGAGCTGAACTTGAATTATTCTGTTTGACAGTCCGAATGGGAAAGGATTGTCCGGTGTTCTGGTCTCAAAATCGAAAAGGTCAATAATCTGAGGGCATTTACCTCTGTGATTGAGTGTAGCGTAGTACAAGAACTTGAAGCCCGTCAGCAGACTCAGGCTTTTGCGATGTTGTAGTACTAGTGTTAACTAGAGAAGCGGCAAGCAAAGTTCTTACTAAGCAATAGCACGAACAATCATATTTTCAGCTCCGAGGAGACCCAGCGCGGGCCATTCGAATTCTCCCTCCACGATGAGAAGGTCTATTGATTACTCCCTCTACTTAGTCACTGGTCGCGAGCTACTCCCTGCAGGAAAGGTACTGTGGCTTCCTTCAAGCTGATACTTGAAATAGTTGACTAGGCTCGTAGTCATATCACGATTATCTTAGAGCTGTAACTGCCATCTTGCCAAAAATTTCTACCGGGCCTCAGGTTTATTTTTCAATCAGGCCCTAGAAGGGGGAGTCACCATTGTACAACTTCGAGAGAAGAAAGCAGATACAGCTAACGCACGTCACGAGTTACATCACACTCTCCTGTGCTTGTTGGCTGACACTTTCCACGTGTGGTATTGCCCCATAGTTCCTGCAGATCGCCAAGGGAACCAAGCAGTTATGTGAAGAATATGGTGTCCCCATCATTATCAATGACCGCATCGACATCGCCTTGGTCGTCGATGCAGACGGGGTGCATCTAGGTCAAACGGATATGCCAGTGCATGTGGCTCGAAGCCTCCTTCCTCCAGGAAAAGTCATCGGTGTTTCTTGCAACGACGTCAATCACGTTAGGAAGGCAGTGGAAGATGGTGCCGACTACGTTGGCATCGGGGCGGTTTGGGCGACCAATACAAAGCAACTCACGACACCTGTCCTGGGCGTACGGTCAGTCGGCGCACTGCTCGGCGTTCTCGATGGTACATTCGTAAGAGCCGTTGCCATTGGTGTGATTTCACCATTTTTTTTGACGATATATCAACTGATCCTGGTGATTATCAGGGGGAATCAAGTCCAGCAACCTCCTGAGGACCTTACATGGTTCTGTGTCGACCACAGGGCATATACTGGATGGGATCGCTGTCGTTTCAGAGATAGCCACGTCATCCGAGCCCTCAAAGTGTGCTCGAGAACTCTGGGAGACTTATAAGTCCTGGTCAAGTCCCATCAAGCAAGGACTCAACATATCTAAGGCCTACACTGCGCAAACTATCAAAGACGGGGTTGCTGACCTGTTGCGCGTCATAAAGGACACTAAACCTCTGATTCATCAGGTTGCGTTGCCTACTTGATTTGTGTGCGCGGCTCATTTCCTGCAGATAACGAACATCGTTGTGGCCAACCAATCTGCCAACGCCACTCTAGCGTTGGGTGCGAGCCCAATCATGGCTACTGCACCAAAAGAGATGTATGACTTGAGCCGTGTTCTCGGCGCGTTGCTAGTCAACTTTGGCACGGTCACGGATATGGAATGCATGCTGCTCGCTGGACAGTTTGCAAATGAAACGAAGAAGCCGGTCGTTTTCGATCCAGTTGGTGTAGGAGCGACCGAGTTTCGTCGCAAGGTTGCTGCCGAATTGTTGAACACTTGGCAAGCCAGTATCATCAAAGGCAATGCGGGCGAGCTCGCCGCACTTTCTGGTTCAGAAGAGGCATGTTCTGACGTAGTTATAGTCGATGATCTGGTTGACCGTACTAACGGGTCATCAAGGTACAAGCCAGGGGTGTCGACAGCGTTGGTGTTGGATTTGCTAATCCTGCTACATTTGTAAGGGATTTGGCAAGGAAGGAGCGTGAGTTCACCCCGAAATTCATGTCGTCCCCGTTGGCGTATTTCTAAAATTTCAGGATGTATTGTTGCCCTTACCGGAGCCGTTGACTGGGTTTCGGATGGAACGACTGTGGTCAAACTTACGAATGGACACAGCCTCCTCGGTGATATCACTGGCTCTGGATGTCTAGCAGGTACATGTGTGGCGACATTTTGTGCGGGAGCATGGGAGTTGGCAAAGAACGAAAATGGGGCAGCCAAGCTCGTGAAGGGTGATATGTTGACGGGCACAGTCGGCGGGTATGTTCCTTCGAACATATTGAATCCTGCCAGTGGGTCTTACACTTCAAAAGCATTTTGGCACTCACCATTGCAGGGGAACGTGCTGCAGTGCGGCCAGATGTACGGGGATCAGGAACGTTCCTTCCCGCACTTATCGACGAACTCTACAACTTAACGCCCGAGAGAGTGAAAGAGGATGCTCAAGTCGAAGTAATTATAGTATAGTGAGTATCGTGACAACGCTCGGATACATGTTGATACACGTGCTACGCACAACCCCCAAGATACAATTCAAATCGTCTCAGAGATTTCGAGTTAATAACAATGCTATTAGACAGGCCGAGGACTATGATAGCTCCATCAATTATACGAGACCTGGCGATCTGGCTATACTTGTATTTCGCTCAGACTGGGCACGACCGTGGGATCCTGCTGTTGGATAAACAAACGAGATGATTCCAATGTTTTATGAGAATAATTACCTGGATGTTCTAGCAAGTTTTTTTCGCCTTCCTCCGACAGTCTCATACCGCGTCGACTGGAGGTAAGCTATTCCACTTATCCGTATGGTTTGACTGAGTACCCTCGTACAGAGTCTGTCCTCGCCTGCTGGATATATTAAACCCCATGAGCTTTTACCCATTGGCCAAGCCCAAGAAAGACCCCGGAAATTAAATTTGGTTCCAAACTTGGCCGGATTCTGAAATTCCTGACTACGGATCATTGATAGGTTTCAAGAAATCTCGCAGCCTCAACCCCAACTACTTCCATTTACGCTGACGAGAAATACCGCTCAGCTCGTCCTCAGATCCGAAAATTTCTTCCACTGGCGTAGGCAATTGGATAAATATATATTCTTACCCAATCTGCTGCTGTAAAGTGTCGCTTGGATGGTGATGAGTTGCTGGCGAAGGACGGTTTGAACTCACACCAAACTTTCATCTCTGTCACCTTATCTAAATCCGCAGGCAGGGCTGTCGAGTTCGTTTCATGAGTCTCGAGGTAACCGGGCTTCTAATAGGATGAGTTGCGCTTGTTTCAGTATTAAGTAGGTTCCTTAGCATCTCCTTTTTCGTTAGCATTCAAGTGCTGTGATTGGACAAGGGTCGTCAACGGGAGGTTTTTGCCAGTCGGTGGCAGTATATACAACTCGAAGCTCAGCGCTCAGTGCTGGCCCAACAACCACCATTTTACTCCTGTCTCCATCGCACAACCCAGGGGGAAGTATTCCTCTGGCTGCGGCGCAGTTGCTCGTCAAGCTAGGAACCTGAAACATCTGGAGGCGACTCACGATCTGATTCTCCAGGTATAAAAGGACAAGGAAATCGAGCATGGACGGCAGCTCAATCATTCATCTGCTTCTAGTCAGACATCTACTTACTCCCTTTCTATCCATCACCGTTATGTTCGCTCGCACCTCTGTTCTTCTCCCCTTTGTTTTCTTCGTCTCTGCTGTTGTCGCGGCCTGTCCTGCTGGCCATCATCGCACCTGCTGCACCAGCACACTCCAGGTAAGTTTACGATAAGATTCCAAGCGAAAGGGAATTGATGGTGGCCTGTTGGTTCACATAGGGTACCTCCAACGATGTGAAGCAGGCTCTCCAGAACATCGGGCGTGGTGACCTCGTCACTGGTGTTCAAGGCGATCAGACTGATACCCTCGTTGGCATTGACTGCAATAACATCGACGGTTCTGCCGTGTGCACCCAGAAGGCTCTCTGCTGCACGCAGGACTTGACAGGCAAGGTACGTGTCATCTCCTATTGTTTCTTTTGGAAGTTACCCCATGATCGTTGAACTCGACTCTGTTAGGACGGTCAACAGATGAGCATCCACTGCTCTCTTGCTTAGTGAACGTGGTGTGGTGGAGTCACTGGGATCTCACTTTATCGATCATTCTTATAAAAATCGTAGAAGAAATGTAACTCACTCATGCGTGGCACAAGTTCATTGGACGTTCGGCTTGGTGTTCTAGTTTTGCGTGAACTCTCCTGGTGTCACCACTGCTTTTCCAAGCATCGGTGTTGATCTACCACCGTTAGCCGTGGGGCCGTGCTGCGCCGCTTGATTGAAAGAAGTACAAGACTATCTTTCTTTTATCCATCGCATTGGCTTAATCAACGAATAGGATATTTGGTACTGGACATCCTTCCGAATCGAGCATCGCTGATCGTTGCTCTCCCATTCAAGACAGTGAAGAGCAACCAGAACGAGACCGCGACAATGAATGACGACGTCGATAGGTGTGCAGTGGTGACCTACCGGCTATCGCGTGCTGTAGGAGTTTCACGATCGCCCCCTTCTCTGCTCCTTCCGCTGTTCCCGCTGACCGCTTTAGTATGACCCAAGCGGAAAGGGCGAAACTTCATAACCAATGTACTTCAGGTGAATCCCATCTAATTTTTCCTCGCCAGCTACAAAATAACCTACATCGGCACGTCAAGTTGAATGGAAATCTTTGGACGTCGCTCCATGTGCTAGGAGGAGAGGGAGGCACACGATTTGAGAGGCCCGAAGCACTCCGGCCTGGGGCGGGGCCCGAGTTGCCGGGTATCAGTAGCCTATTTATGGTGTGACCGTGTAGTACTCGGTAATCTGGGAAAGAGCTGCGAGGAGTGGGAGTGGGGGATGGAGGAAGGGCGTGGCGGTCTGGGCGGTGGCTGGAATGGCGACGCGGTGTCGGAGCCTGCGAGAGAGGAACTTGAAGCTGCCTCTCGCTTTTGTCGCAAGTTATGCGTCTGAAGCTCTTGCAGGCTTGCACTGACACAGGCTCCGTCGTGCCATGTACACCACACAGTTGCCACTTTGTCCCTCGTGGCTGATTATATACAATTATACATGGAGGTGTTTTATAACAGAGGTAGACGTGAACTCTTACAGCGCTAGCAAAACCATTCATCACAAAACAAAAATATTGCACCGAGCAAGCTACTAGTACCACCATATTGCACTCCCATATTATGATGTTAGATCTGTTTGAGTATCTCCAGACGAAGAATCTGTCTCGATCTTTGAGATCCTTCTGTGGAATACGAGGGATACCTTCTTGGGACTGCCACCCAGCTTAATCCAACTAAGAATACTACGTGGCAAAGATCACGCACCCGAGCGTCAAACCAGATCTTGGCTCAATTTCTCCTATAAGAACTGGAGTCCCAGGTGCAAGTCGTATTTCGTAGTGGGCAACAAGCATGCTGATCAATGCAATCGCCTCCGCTTCGAAAAATCTATCACACGGCAGTTAGCAGCGTTTCCGAAAGAATGGGTACGGGGGCAACTTACTTTCTGCCTAGGCAAGCCCTGGCTCCAATCGAGAATGGAGCGAATGCATCCGCATTCCATTCATTGAAGTAACGATCTGGAATCCATTCCGAAGGGTTCTTCCAATACTTCTCTGTTTCCTTTCATAAGTCGCTTGTCGTCCGACATGTTACAGGATATTTAACGTTATAGTGCAGACCTGGAATATCGACTATCACCGTCGAACCTTCGGGAATGGGGACGGCCACATGCTCTTCAGCGGAGTTGGCTGCAGCACATAACAATGCTGTCGCTTTTGCACAATACTTGGGCAGATCAGCAATGGTCGGATACATCCGAAGTGTCTCATTAATCACCCTAAAAAATTGGCAGGGTATCAGCTACCAGCCAAATCAAGCCTTGTCTACTTAGACGTACGCGGAAGTACGAATGAAGCGAGATGCATCGGAATATTTCCGTTGACATGGTGGCTCAATAATGTGTGACCTGAACGGAGATATGTGTACCGGGGCTGGACAGTCTTGCAAGATGGATTTCACATGGTGGTGTAAGCGTTGTTGTTCTTCAGGGTGACGTGCCAGTTGAATAAGAAGGAACGCTAGCGTATTGGCCGTGGTCTCGTGGCCACCAAGGAATCCGAGAAATATATTGCCTGACAGCGCCGTCTTAAGTAACCCAAGCGTGAGATCGACATCGGGAACGTACCAAAGAGTTCATCCTTGTCGAGCTGTTTGGTGCTTCCGTTGTCTGCTTGGTTAGCGTCAAGCAGTGCAGTAAAAAGATCATTTCGCTCCTGTGATTCCGAAGTTTTGTCGTTCTTATGATAGTTTTCGATGAGCTCATCCATGTAAACCCACAGTTCTTCGAATGCCGCCTTTGTCTTCCTCAGCCGAGGCGTGAGGTACAATGCCCATTCCGGAAGAACAAGTTTTAGAAAGCCATCTGTTGTTATAGTAGAGAGGGCAGCGCCAATGGTCATCCGATGGCCAGCACCAGGAACGGCGTCATAATGGATCCCGAAGCCCGCGGTGCTGATAACCTTCAAAGCAAACTGAAGATAAATCAGTTACTAGAAAAAATCGACGCAATCAAGTTGTCCTCACTGTAAGCGTAAATTCAAGGGCGTCGTTGCACTCGAATCGATCGCCCCACTGTGAGAAGACATCGGATAGGATCCTGCAAGTCTCATCCCAAACAAATGCGTTCGTTTTCTAATGAAAAAAGACGTCAGCTCTGTCTCTCTGAAAGCCAACGTCGAACGTAGAATGCAAACCTCAGAGAACGCTGGTGCAGATATTTTTCTGTGTCGCTTCCAGACGTCGCCTTCCGCACAGACAATATTCATGCCGAACATCTCCAATATCTTATATTCACCTGTGTGTTTCGGGAAAATCCATCTACGAAGCGTAATATCCTATCGCCCGTCCGACTCATGAGCCCACGTGCACAGACGAAGCCCATAGTCAATTTCCTTCACTGCGGCAGGATCTGCAACGAAGAACGCGATAGCTGGCCGGGGAAACCAGGTGATAGACGAAACGATGTCCCATCCAAACCTCTGGAATACTGGTCGTACGATGTTACTGAGATGCCCCAACGCTGGATCAGCTAAGATTGTACGCACAGGCATGTTTTTCCTTCCACGTCAGTCTTCTCAGGACTCATGCCAAGGATGGATGGCCAGATGCTGGTTTGCTTAGTGGAAGTACGATACCCCACATGATTGCTTCCGCTATATCAGACCTGGGGGAAGTCGACTGAATTGAATATCACCTACTTAATCAGGCGTAACTTCTGTTCGAAGATCGACCATTGGTAGTAAGCCCAGAGACTACCGAGTAGTAGTCCTGGGATGACGAGGCCAAAAGGGTGCATGTATAATGGCAAAACCCCGGAAAACGCGAAGAAGGCAGTGATGCACGGGTAGGTATCTGTGGGTTCAGAGTATTTATACGATGCATCGTGACTGTAATAGATAGGACCTACATATTTTATCTACGGCTGCCAGGCATGCGTTCAGGGTACAACGTACGTTAATTCTGTAAAGTGGTATGTGCCGTAGACGCAACTGACGTACGCTTGTGGGCGTTGTGCAATGGAATAGACCACGCATACGGTCATTAGACTCGTGGCCTCCGCTGAATCCTGAGACATAGACTCCCTGGCAGTTTTGTTGGACCGAATGGCCAGGCACTGGCAATCGAATAGAGGATCGCCTGCTTCGTCACTGGTGCACTGGACACGCCTGGTTCGAGAAGGTCGGGTTGACCATGATTGAAACTTCGAACATGCGGTGCGCCCATCGAGATCAGTCAGCCACAGGAATGGAAGCTAAAAAGTTGGCTGAATGAGTCAACGGAAGACACGAGGGTAAGAAGAGAGACATCAACTGGAGCCACCGCCAGGGCTGTGTTCTGCCCCAGGGTTCACTCAGTTGTGTCCGAGACTCGAGTTGCGAAAGACAGAAAGTAGGACTGCCAGTGGATTCAAAGGAGATATGGGCAGATTTTAAGGTGGTGAAAGCTAGAAATAAAATGGTAGTATGGAGTCCGAGTCGAAGCAAGTTTGCAGCCTCATGGTTGGTAGTACATAATGTCACCCCGTACACGGTCCACGGCACGTAAAAAAAGGTCACCGACACTCACGTACTTATCGGTGGGCTGCGTCTTCTTTTTCCCCACGCTCGTCACGCACCGGTCCTGGAGAGCAGAACGTCGAACGCTCACGGACCCGTCGTTCGTGCCTCAGGCCTCCTCCGTCCCATGCCCCCACCCGACACAGTGATTCGTCGGGTTCTCCGATCGCATCGGCAACGGTAGTACAAGCACTGCCAGTGCTCCTGAGCGCACGCACGCCTGTTGGTTTGTGAGGCCTCGCCGGCGCCGGTCGACGTCGCGTTCGAGCTCAAGTTGCTCGGCCGTTCCATCATCGGCTCGGAGCCTGAGGTCAGTGGTTCGACTCGGAGTCGGAGGTTGGTGACCGAGGGACGGTGTGAGGTGATGCAATGGAACGACTCGCGGTCGTCCCGAGCGAGGTGTCGAGGAGGTTGCAGATCTTGAGCAAGCTCGAGTGGAAGTCGGGGATGTGTCGCTCGTGCGCGCTGTACCAGACTTCCCTGGTGACTCGGATGGTGCTGGGTCACTCAAGACCCAGTATGTTCTGCATGTGCGTGACGTTCCGCCGAATCGGATGATGCTATGGGCAGGACTGACTCGCTCCCCCTCCCCTCGCAGCGAAACCTTGAAACACGCGGGGCGGCAGCAAGCAGGTGCTCCAGCAGCGCCTGCGAGAGCTCAGCGGCGACCGTGACGCTTGGGACGGGTTCCGTTTCTCTCGTCTTGTGGTGATCCGTCTTCGCAGCAGCCTTCTCCCGGGCATAACTCGACCCCACAAAGGCAGTCACTACAACCCGCAGGAAAAAAAACCCCCACCCAGCCTACAGGACTCTCCGAATTTCTCCCCTTTGATCGGAGAGTTCGTCATAGATACTTATCTCCACGTTCGTCCTCACGCGCCGCTTGGAGAGTTTTGTCATCATGATGGCGTATCCAGCGCATCGCATACTCCTAGTATCAGGCGGACGTGCGTGTGCACATCGAACTGACGTGCTCGCTTGCTCAGGCTCCCAGACCCCGGTATCGAGTCCGAGTCCTTTTGTCCTTCCGCACCCAAGTTCGTGCCACTCCCTCTGGGCCTCAGGAGCATTTAGTTCGCCCCCACTACCCTCCCTCAATAATTCTCCCTGTTCTCGCTCGCTCGTTCTGCCTTTCGCCTGTTTGACGGCCCTCTTCCCTTACTAGAGTTCGATCACTTTGACCCAGACTTCGCAGTGCTTGTGTGAAACATTGTGAGTTATCCATCACGCTTGATACAAGTCATGCCGGTCGATCCCAGCTAAGCCTGTTGTAACGAAGAGGCTTACTTTGACTTTCGGGAGCCGACACTTTTCCCCCACTGATTGTGTTCATGTGGAACATATACATACAGTTGACTATCACATAATGCATAACATTTGGGAGTGATCTACACCATGCATTACCATGTATTATGCATTTGTACGTCATGCATTGAGGTAGTCGACCGTACTGCCGAACGCCCTCGCCACTACTACACAATGCTCGTCGATAAACCTCGCTTTGGCTTGAGTTTGATCACGCAGTGGTGCCGAGTGGCCGTCCATCAACGTCAAGATCGTGAGACCCTCACACACGATGCCGTTTTTTTTTTTTCAAATCTTTATGATATATTTCTGGGTTGTTTCATACCTCGAACGTACCATCCACTAGAATCGGATATTGCAGATAAAGCACGTGAGAGCACAGGTCACAACAAAAGAACTCGCGAAATTACCGATTGAGGGAATAAAAGGAGGGGATGGTTGACGACGAATAGCTACTAGTAATATCACCGATTAAGTAAAGTCAGTTGCCAGCGTGAGGCGGCGGCGAGGGATTGACGGGGTTAACGAACGCGTTCGGGAAAAAGCCGGCGGACTGCCACGACGGTTCTGGACTGATGTTGCCCCACAATGAGCCGCCCATTGCAAGTGGCCGAGGTGAGCCAAAGCCAGGTGCAGGGGGACCCCAAGGTGGTCGTACTTCCGCGGTGGCACGTGGGCTGGTAGTCGAGGTCCAAGACTGGCCAACGGCACTAGGCACCACTCGCCGCCCAGGAGGCGGTACGACTTCATCATCGTCTGCAGCAAGAGCAGATGATCCCAGGACGCCCTTTGGACTGGGAGACCGTCGAACAGGCGAGCCAGATCCAGATCCCGATGTCTCAGCAGTAGTGGGTCGTGCAATGGGTGCCATCGGTGGTGGCGGCGCAATCGGAGCAATGGGGACCGGCCTTGCAACGGGACCTGGACCGGGCTCCGGCAAGGATGCCTTCCTAGGACTGGCGGCGAGAAGCGTAGGGGAAGTGAGGGGGTTCTGACCGGCTTTCAACGGTGGCCCTATGGGGGCAGGTTGAGGTAGTCGATTGAAAGGAGGATCAAAAGCGGAGGGTGAGCCAAAGCCTCTTGGGAGGGTGGAAGGTGGGTGCGGTGGAGGCGGCCCTTGGGGCATCGATGACGGTCCAGGACCAAATACTCCAAACGGCGGGGGCGGCGCATAAGTAGAGAGGGTACTGGGTGGCGGTGCGATCATTGGGACTGGAGGGTACAAGGGGGCTACAGGCAGAGGGAAGGCGCTCGGAGCGGCAGGGGCAACAGGGGTAGCAGGCTGAGATGTCTGGACCACGGGTCGTTGAGGCGTCGAACGGCTCGGGGCAACTGCAGGGGCAGGCGTGAGCGCGGGCTTGTTCAGTATCTTTTTCGTGGAACCATTAGTGCTCTGTGAACGCTGAGCGGAACCCGAAGCACGAGGAGAGGTAGGCTGGCGGACATTCTTGGCCGCAGCCCGTTGCTGTTGCGCAAGACGTTCCTTCTCAGCCTTCTCCTCACGTTCCTTGGCCAACTTCTTCTCTCGTTCATCTTTCTCCTGTTGCTCCTTCCTGGCAGCCTCGCGTGCAGCCTTCTCGGCAGCTTTAGTCTCCCGTTCTTCCCTAGCTTTACGCTCCCTCTCGTCCCTTTCGCGCCTCACCTTTTCCTCCTTTTCTTTCCGTTTCCGTTCCCTCTCGGCCTCGCGTTCCCGTTCCTCTGCAAGACGCTTGCGACGCTCATCCTCTTTGCGTTGCTTCTCCTCTTCGGCAGCCTTGCGAGCAGCTTCGCGCTTAACTTTATCCTCCTCTCTTTTCTTCCGTAACTCCTCCTCGTGTGCCTGCTGCTTAGCTTTCATCGCCGCCTCCTCAGCCGCCTTCTCCGCTGCCCTGGCTGCTCGCTCTTCATCCTTTGCTAGTTTCTGCTGCCTGGAACAAAATTTGAGTATCACGCGGAAAACAGAACGAAACACGGTACTTTTTCTTGTCCTTCTTCTTCTGGTTCTGCGTCTGCTTCTTCGCCTCCCGCTCCCTCGTGAGTTTGTCCTCGTCCTCCAGTTCACGAAGAAGCTGTTGCTGACGTTCCTGGGCGACTTTTTCGCGGTACGCTTGAAGAACGCGCTGCTCAAACATGCGGGCGGCAAAGATGGAAAACATTCGCTTTCCCTCTTCCATCTTCTGCTCCTCAGTCATGATCTTGACATCGCACGCATCGCTAAGCACGGAGCAAGAAAGCCACAATTGAGAACTCACCTCCTCGTCATCATCATCATCCTCTTCGTCCTCCTCTTCTTCGTCCTCTTCCTCGTCTCCTTCCTCATCCTCTTCAACATCACTCTCATCCTCTACATCCGCGGCAGCTTCTTCCTCGCGCTGCATTCGACGCTCAGCAAGCTGCTCCATCATCTCCAAAAACTTTTGACCATCGTTTTTCAGCAGATCGTCGGCAACGGTCAGGATGTTGTTGGGGCCTGTCGAAGAAATGAGCGAAAGTGACGGCGTTGACAAAAAAGGCGACGTACCCGTTACAGTGAGACTACTTCCCAAATTGAATAGCCCGTCCCGACCGTTAGCCTTTGCACCGTTCACCGGCCTACGCCCGCGCGAACCGGGGTTTCTTCGATCGCGTGGTTTCACTTCCTCTTCTTCCTCCTCTGCACCCTCTTCTTCCTCTTCCTCTTCCTCCTCTTCCTCCTCCTCTTCCTCATCATATTCCTCCTCCTCCTCATAGTCGTCCTCGTCCCCCTCATCATCATCGAACTCACTCTCGTGTTTCGTATGCTTCCGGCCGTTGGTGAGAGCGGGCGTTCTGTTTGTCCGTGAAGGATGATGTGAGTGTTTAGTATGAGGATGCCCAATGACAGCACCGTTCTTATCGAGCTCGACGCTGCCAGGAAAAGGCCCAGGCCCAGGTGGAGGTGGTATGGTGCCGCCGGAATTGACATAGCGCTGCTGGTAGTTCGCGTACTGTTCTAGCTCCTCGTAATAAGCATCGTACAGTACCTCAAGCTCTTCTTCGATCGCATGCCTATTAGAAAGTCCATCGATCGAGCGGGTTCGAGGGTTCGAGAAACGAAGTCGCACAATTTTTTTTCCAATCCAATGCATGGGAGCAGGGAGGGGAGGAGAATACCAAAAGTCATCGACAGTCAGCACTCAGTCTTTCCGAGTAAAATAACACGAAAAAAGGTACTAACCGCTTTCGCCCACAGACAGCACAGCTACAACTATGCTTCTGTTGTTCCTTCATCTTCCTCAAAACGGTGTCCTTCTCGATCTTGACCAAATTGCGCCGCTCGTCCTCTCCAAGGCCAAGCCAGAACTCTTTGATCCGTTCGCGCTCCTCCGTCGTGTTCGTACTCCAGATCTTGCTGTTATTCTGCGAACCCTTGGTGGGGCCCGCGCCGGCTGGTGGACGAGGTTTGTGGGGAGCAGATGCATTGGACGATGGCGGCGATGGATGATGGTGTGCATGATTATGTGAATACGCATGGGCGGTTATCGGTGCCTTTGATGCAGCTCGTGCAGTCCTTGCAGGTTGCTGGCCGTTGCCGGGGACCGCAGCGGTGGCGTTATTAGTTGTGGCCGTTGTCGCTGTCGTCGGTACATAGGACATGGGTTGTTTTCCCTGAGCTCTTGAACTCGGGGGAGGATTTACGGAAATGTTTTCTTTTGTAGCTGCTCGAGCTGCAGGCATGGCGTTCGCGGTAAGAGGAGGACGCTTTGTCAAATCGACCGTCGCCGTGGGACGTCCTCGGCCGTTTTCCGTTGTTGACTCCGATGCCGGGTTTGCCGTGCCAAGCTCTGGTGCGGGTGCCGAGTTCGGCACGGAGGGCGCCACCGGAGACTCGGCCGGATTTTTACCGGTGTCTTTTCTTTTTTTGTGCTTGTTTTGCTTAGTGTCGGTAGCGGAAACTGGCTCAGGGGGACGGGCAGTACTGCTAGTCTTAGTGCTAATGTTAGTTCGCTTTTGTCCCGTCGTTGTCGTTGTCGTTGTCGTTGATCGAGCAACTGTCTCTCCGTAACTCAGAACAACGTGGGCGACAGCTTCCGGGCCCGAGGCATGTGGTCCAGTGGGAGGGCGCGCCGGGTGGGGCTGTAAGTCAAACTCGTCTTCCAGATCTTCATCCTCAAAGTTGCCATCCACCTCATCTTCGCTGTAGTAGTCGTCCTCCGGAAACTCGTGCTCTGCCCCTTCATATTCGTTGAGAAGCACGACGTTTGTCTGAGGCAACGGTCCACGAGGAGGCTGGCCAGGGGCAGGCGGCACGGCCCCTAGCGCTGCGGCTGCCGCCTGCTCTACGGATAACGTGAAAGCAGGATCGGAGAAGATGGATGGATCAAATGGCAACGGAGGGTATGCGCCTGGGGGATATCCCGGAATGCCCTTCGTGGCCATCGTCGCTGTGGCAGTGGCAGTACCGTTCTTGAGGTACGTATCAGACTGCACCATCTGCTGGGCAATATTGTACATTGTTTGCGCCTTGCAAGCCATCGTGAGCAGACATTGCGCCACATAACTAATGCCACTCACGAAATTCTTGATATGAGGCGGAAAGGATGACCAATACTCGTCGTCTGCTAACGATGGACCATTTGCTCCATTCGTCTTGGGCAATGAATGTTCAGACATGTGTTGGCCCGGCTTCGTCCCAGTTCGGCCGTTCGATTGAACTTCGATGCTGCGTAAATGCAAGTCGTTCGAGGAGGCCAATATTTCACCGCGCAGCTGAGTGGTCATACCAGCACCAGCGCGAGCGAGACCAGCTGCAGAGGTCGCGACATATCCCGTAGTGGTGATTCGCACCGACTCGAGCTGTGGGGAAAGGCCACTCATGGGCGGCAGGGGTATGTTGGAACTCTCGAAGCTTGGCATGTCTCCAGCATCAAAACCCCGAATCCCAGCATTCTGATGTTCCCTTCCCTTTCCCTTCTTCTTTTTCTGCTTCTTCTCATTTGCAGCATGCTGCACTGGTTGCATGGGGACAGCGGGGACATGTGAGCGCTCGTTCATGGCGAAAGGAACAACCGCAGGTTGTTTGGCTTTTTGGGACTTTCCTGCAGCCATTCTGTACGATTTCGTGCAAGATTAGCATTGACAGCATGCTGCGACGATTGGGGATGTGCTCACGAGCGGTGGACTTACAAGCTAGCGAAGGAGAAGGAAGTAGAGAGAGAGGCAGATAAGACGTGAGTGGGGTCGATCTTGATTGTGTTGTTGTGCGATGATGAGTGCGATGGGAGGACACGCAGGACAAGAACGTTCACAGCGAGCGGTCGAGCGTCGCCCTGATCAAGCACTTTAACACGCCCAAATATGTCCTATCGGCAAGCGCCGTCTCACGTGACACTGACAAATCTGGACACGGAACGACCCGGCCCATCCTGACTTCCCCGCCGATCTTATCTGATCTCCTGTTGAGCTGGATACCAGGTGAGCTTGGCAGGAAAATTAGACCCTCAAAGTGTGATTAAGACCGTTTGCCGAGGTAGCACGAGTATACCTATGGTTTGGAAGTGGTCGAACAATTCTCCCGGGTGCGCATTACATGGACTTAAATATTGAATAAACTTGTGGCGAGTTGCTTCTGGTATGCAGTATCCTAAGTAGCTAACCACTCGTCCCATCTTTGGAGTAAATGGGGGATTGACGTTTCCGTAGCATAAAGTCACAGGTTTGTAATACCCATGATAATGCGTTCGATGCTGACAAACCTTTCAATGACTGGCTGGTGGTTTGTCCTAGAAGTGGTGCAATCATGCACGAACGCTGATGACAGCTTACTTGCAAGATTCCGGTCCCCACACCATTTATGTGTTTATTTCATGCAACAGCGATGTAGGCGATCCCAGGATTTAGCAGGGGACACTGTGATTATCCGAGAGCCCGATTGTTGCAGCCGCGTGTGCGTATGTGGCTGCATGTAAATTTCCAAGGAGCTCGAGGGTGTGGCACAAGGGGACAGATGGATCAAACGAGAAGCGAATCTGCAACAGAAATTGCTGGTATTCTTTGAATACATGGAGTCGTCTGACAGAGGAAATCAGTGTAATTACATACTTGCAAGACATAGATGGACGGAGATCATGACACCTTGCAACTGGTGTGTTGGCTTTCGTGTGCAAGTCGTACATAGTCTCCCCCATAGTCAGGAATAACGTACATACTCTTTCGAATCGTACATAATAGTAAATAGATTGTGCTTGAACCCCGCCGGCCCGGGCCGTGACTAAAGAAACTTCATCACCATCATCGTGTCAAGCCAATGGCCGACTCGGATGAGTCGATGAGCGATCGTAACCTTGATTCAAAGAGAAAGTCTCCCACAAGGTGCCATCAGTGGCCTTCTACTTTACCAGTTTGAAGTAGTAAGCTGGTGTGTTTAGTGATAGTTGAGCAGCTAAACTGAAAATTTAGCCCCATGTCACAATTTTAGCCATTGGCGGCAGTCGGATTCAAATCTTTAGACGTACTGCAATGTTTAGGTGAGTGATCGATTGTGCTAACCGCGTGGCGTTGTAGTAATACTGGGCGGTTCATCACTTCCAGAATTAGTAGCATCATTCACTGAGAGTCGGACTCCGAGATTGCGGCTTGTTACGTTACTTCTTGCCAACGGCTCTCGGCGAAAGTGCTTCTTGTTCGTACTACATGTGCTACCCAATCACCTTGCTTTGTATCAATACAACTCGGATACCCTTCGCTTCCCTGGCTCTTTCGCTCTCTCACTCCGAAACTGTCCAATGCTGTCCTATCCGGAGGTAAAGTCTGAGTCAAGCTCCACTAACACACCAAGCGGTCGGTGTGCGCGCAAGCCAGACGAACCCTTGAAGAGGGCTACCATCTTCCGAGGGTCCCACGAACCATTGCCATCATCGACCACCGACCGCCGATCGTGCTCTAGGTTCTCCGTTAAGAATCCCAACCCTCCACCCCCCAAGGCATCTATCCATGACGCAAATCTTACTCCAGAAGCGTCCGCCGGTTTTTTTAGTCGTCTCTGGTTTCTCTGGTTAACCCCCTTACTGTCACTGGGCTATGCTCGGCCTCTCGAGGCCTCGGACTTGTACAAGCTCCAGGATGACCGCTCGTCGACTCGGATTGCCAACACAATCCTCACGTCCTTTGAGCGCCGGAAAAAAGAGGCGGCGATATACAACGAACGACTGGAAAACGGTGACGTCAGCCCTGGTCTGAAGGGCCTATGGTGGTCCATTCATGGCGTTCGCGCAGAGCGAGAAAAGGCTTGGAGGGACAAGGACGGAAAACGCAAAGCTAGTCTCATTCTTGCCATGAATAACAGCGTTAAATGGCTCTTCTGGTCCGCTGGCATATTAAAGGTCATAGGTGACACTGCGGACATCATCACCCCGCTCATCGTAAAGGTTTGAATTCCCATTATCGACCATATATACAAGATACTGATCTTTGTGGCAGGTTATCATAATCTTTGCCGCCGAGTCGCATGCTGCACATGGTTCAGGTAAACCCACTCCTCCGGTCGGAACTGGTGTCGGACTTTGTTTCGCTCTCCTCATTGTACGGCTCGTGTCATCCTGGTGCATGCAACATTTCTTTTATCGTAGTATGGGCTGTGGTGTCCTCTTGCGGGGTGGTCTAATCACTGCGATCTACTCCCGGGCCCTTTCATTATCTCCTCGCGCCCGCATGGATATGTCAAACGGCAAACTGGTGAACCACATCTCCACCGATGTTTCCCGAATCGACTTCTGCATGGGTTATTTTCACATGTCTTGGACTACGCCTATTCAACTCACTATCTGTCTCATCTTGCTTCTCATGAACCTTGGTCCGAGTGGGCTAGCCGGCTTTGTACTTCTCATCGTCGGAGTGCTATCCAATACGATGGCAATGAAACGTTTCTTCCGCATGCGGATGAAGAGCATGACCTGGACAGACAAACGTTCCAAATCGATCCAGGAAATGTTGAGTGGCATGAGAGTAATCAAGTTCTTTGGGTGGGAGATACCCTTTTTGAAGCGAGTTGCTGAATATCGCCAGCTTGAGATGGGGTATGCCACTCTATCCCTCGACTACTATTTGCACTTAGCTCGTCTTTTCAGTTACATACGAAAGCTTCTTGTCCTTCGAGCTGGGCTGAACGCATTTGGGCTATCGCTTCCTCTGCTAGCAAGCGTGTTTGCATTTGTCACTTACTCATTAGCTGGCCATTCGTTGTCCGCCGCAAATGCCTTTTCTTCTCTTACCCTCTTCCAACTCGTAAGGTCGTCTCTTTTGTTTCTCCGTGCGTGCCCCCCTGGTTTCCGTTGATTTTTGATTCAGCTAAGTTGTTCTGTTCCATAGCCACAACATTTGGTTCTATAGCAGACGCCTTTGCCGCATGTGGACGTCTCTATGAAGTTTTCGAGGCCGAAATGTCGGATGAGAGTCTATCAATCAACAAGAATCTAGATGTTGCAGTCAGGGTAGATGGCGCAGACTTTACTTGGGAAAGTCCTTCCCGACAATTCGGGGATCTAAAGACAACGCGCGATCGGCTGGGTGCTCACGGCAGGGGCATTGGAAAGTCCAAAAAGATGACAACACCAACACTACTACCGGTTGATGAGCTCAACATCTTTAAACTGCAGGGTATCAATATGGAAATTCCTCGCGGTCAGCTCGTTGCCATAGTCGGGGCAGTGGGGGCAGGCAAAACCTCATTACTTCAGGGCATCATTGGTGAAATGAAACGGGTCGCTGGCACTGTCGAGTTTGGTGGTTCTATTGCTTACTGCGCTCAGACTGCCTGGATTCAGGTATTTTTTTTCTCTCTAAATCGCCATTATGGAGCATTGACATATTTAACCTAGAATGCGACAGTTCGCGAAAACATCTGTTTCGGACGTCCTTTCGAAGAGGAAAGGTATTGGAAGACTGTCCATGATTCCTGTCTGGAACCAGATCTGCGGACGCTCCCTAGTTACGACCTGACCGAGGTCGGCGAGAAAGGCATATCACTTTCCGGTGGTCAGAAGCAGCGAATCAATATCTGCCGGGCTATATACCGTAACTCGGATATCATCATCTTTGACGTTCGTTCTTTTTTTTCTTCATCAACATAATTGGGGGATTGACACATCGCTAGGATCCCCTCTCTGCGCTTGATGCCCATGTTGGGAAGGCCGTGTTCTCCAATGTTCTCAAGGATGCTACAAATGGCAAAACTCGGATTCTTGTTACCCATGCCTTGCACTTCTTGCCAGAAGTCGATTACATCTATACCGTAGCCGATGGCCGGATCGCTGAACGTGGTGCCTTTGGCGTCTTGATGGCTAGAGGTGGATCATTTTGCAAGTTCGTGGAAGAATTCGGCTCGAAAGAAGAAAAAAAGGACGAGATTGCTGATGAAGTTCAACCAGTTAGTAGCACGAAACGCGAAGGGTTTAGTACCAGAGGCAAAACAATGATGCAAGAAGAAGAGCGGAATACCGGTGCTATCCCACTGACATTTTACCAGCAATACCTATCTGCTGGGCATGGCACGGTGTTTATACCCATTATATTGTTGTCTATTGGCATTCTACAAGGCTCCAGTATCATGGCATCATACTGGTATGCACATTTTACTCCTTTATTGATACGGTTTTCACTTCAATACCCCCAGGCTTATCTACTGGGAGGAACTGAAGTGGGATTATACGCAAGGCTTCTACGTATGTCACTTGCAGTGCCCCTCTGTAGCGTCACAGCTCAGTCTTGTAGATGGGCATCTATGCCGCGCTCGGTGTTACTCAATCGGTCGCCTATCTCTTTGTGGGTTCCGCCTTTGCAATGCTGACTTACTATGCATCGCGAGAGTTGCATGAAGTAAGTTCACACAGTCTGCGCGAACAATGTTGCCAATTGATATTAACTCTCAGCGTGCCATTGTCCGTGTCCTTCATGCTCCTATGAGCTTCTTTGAATCAACTGTGAGTTTAGCACGTTGCTACTGCATCCGTAGTCACAATTCCTGACCTGAATGCCCTCCAAAAGCCTCTTGGCCACATCATGAATCGCTTCGCTAAAGGTATACTCAGTGACCTTTTCATACCCTCTTTTTGCTAAGTATTTTATAGACATAGACACTCTTGATAATTCGATCAGCGACCCACTTCGCACGCTAAGTTTGACGGCTTGCAACGTATTAGGTGCCGTCATTCTTATCTCGGTTGTCTTGCCTTGGTTTTTGTTGGTCAACTTTTTCGTACTGACTTACTATCTCTTTGTTGCTGTCTTCTATCGCGCGAGCGCAAGAGAATTAAAGGTACGTCTTTCGTGTGGTATATCTTCATGAAAGTTCATTCGATTACAGCGGCTCGGTACGTATTTACCTAAAATCATCGCCTTGTGTGGTTGTTGATCAGTCACAGATGCTATTCTACGTGGTTCTTTGTATGCTCACTTCTCCGAGTCATTGTCGGGATTGACGACGATTTCCGCATACGGAGAAACGGACAGGTTCAAGAGAGAGAATACTGAACTCGTTGATATTGAGAATCGGTGAGTTACAATGGGAAAAGTACGAAGCAATGCAGACTCTGAGTGGATTCCCAGCGCATATTGGTTGACTATCGCGAATCAGGTGAGGAAGCTCGCTAGTGGTCATTATATGACCACTCATTTGTCTGGCCAGCGCTGGCTCAGTTTCCGCGTGGACTTCCTTGGAGCGCTTCTTATTTTTGCTGTTGCTATTTTGGCAGTTGCTACTCGCTTCAATATTTCTCCGGGACAGACCGGACTGGTTCTGTCATATATGATCAGAGTGCAACAGGTAGGCCACAAAAAGAATCGTTGTCAGACTCCAAGATATTAATATGCCATCCAAGAGTCTCGGAACGATGCTTCGTCAGCTTGCGGAAGTGGATAACAACATGAACTCCGTGGAACGAATTGTACACTATGCCAATGAAGTGGAACAGGAAGCACCACACCGTATCAGGGGAAATGCAGCAGCTCCTCCTTGCTGGCCCTCCGAAGGCCGGATTGTCATGAAAGATATTTTTATGAGGTATCGGCCTGACTTGCCTCCTGTTCTTAAAGGTTTGTGCATGACCATTGCACCGGCAGAGAAGATTGGTATCGTTGGCAGGTATCTGATGATTATCTTCACTGTAACTTCATTTATTCATAATATCTGTAGAACCGGAGCTGGGAAATCATCAGTTATGACGGCCCTATATCGACTTGTAGAGCTTTCATCGGGAAGCATACAGATTGATGGTGTCGATATCTCGACAGTTGGGCTAGAACAACTGAGAAAGGGGCTAGCTATCATTCCGCAGGATGCTGTAAGTGCTACACAAGGAGGGCAAGACGTGGGACTGACTCCTGCTTTAGTTCCTTTGTAAAACGATTTACCTCGTTAAATGTCACTTGGCTAATGTGTTTATCAGTCGCTGGAACTCTGAGGTCTAACCTAGATCCTTTTGGCTTGTATGACGACACTTGCCTCTGGAATGCCCTTAAGCGGGCGTACCTCGTCGATATATCCGAGATAGACGAGAATCTACCTCCTTCGCCTTTGACAGCCACCCAGAGTGACCAGGTTGTCGGTCGTTTTGACCTGGATACTCCAATTGACCATGAAGGCAGTAACCTGTCAGTCGGTCAGGTAATCTTTTTCTTTTTCTTTCTGGTCTATTATTGATCGCTCCCCAGCGATCATTGGTATCCTTGGCACGAGCTTTAGTCCACGAAACGAAAATCCTCATCCTGGATGAAGCGACAGGTACAATTTTATGCACTCCTCGTGTGATACAGGGATCAATTTCTATGTATGTAGCATCCGTGGATTACGAGACCGACAGAAAGATCCAAGATACGATCGCGACAGAATTCCGGGAGCGTACGATTTTGTGCATTGCCCGTGCGTTTCTCCTAGATCGTTCCCCGCTCCTTTTATTAACCGTTATGCAGATCGTTTGCGCACAATCTTATGGTATGACCGCATCTGCGTTCTTGACGCTGGCATGATCGCTGTTAGTATTCCTTTTTCCTGGGGGGAAGCGTCTGCTCACACAGGACCATGAACTAGGAATTCGATACCCCGTCAAACCTGTTCAACATTCCTGATGGGATTTTCCGCGGAATGTGTGATAGGTCTTCCATCTCACTGGATGATGTCTACTCTGCGTCGAAGCGGTAAAAAATATGAGTCCGCCGGGGTCCGGTAGCCCATAGATACTATTTATGTATTTCTCATATATCACAGTAATGTCGCTCTTTCTTCTTCGCAACGCAACACGCACCCCTATCGTTCCACACCGATGAGTGAGGTACATTGCTCGCTCTACGATTCTTACTTTCCAATGCGCGTATCAATCTGGGCTCGTTCAATGGAAGCACTAGTACGTCCGTTTCATTAGAGCGAGTTCACCCAATATACACATGCCAGTGCCTTTTTCTTTTACGGCGGACCACATTGACCTTCGATGTGCTTGTTTCTTGTTACATCCCCTTGTATTTCCAATCGCGTTGCTTCTTCTCGTAGTCGCTTAGAAGGATGTCGTGTAAATAATTCGTCTTCTCGGAAATCCCTCAATAACTTGAATAGTAAGCCTGCGCATGCAAATTACGGATCCAACGAGACGGCCACCATATAGACTCCAACTGTACTAAAACGTGACTGCGGTATATTATTTACTCTCGAGTCATCAAATGAATCTTCCACAAACAAGCCTTTGTACCCAGCCGGAAACCCCAGCCTCTTTCTAGTAAGTACTATGATGCTGACGTCATGACAGACATTTCTTGTTGACTAAATAATTAAATTTACATACTAACTGTGTCCACGTACTACTAATTTACACTTCAAACAACAGAACGATCTCAACCACAGAACCAACACCTATCAATCAAGAGAGCCAAAGGATTCCTGCGTACTCTTTCGTCCCTTACTTCCGATTCCAACCTTCAAGTGACCATGGACTTGAGCACTCTGTGTAGGAGCACCAGAGAACTACATCCACTGGCAATTTAACGCGTGGAGTATCGCAATCCGTGCACAACTCCGGTTGCTCCTGTCTGGATATCTTTCCCAACAAGATCATCTTTCGAGAACGTGACGATCTCGTCACTCGACGGCCGTCGGTAAACCACGCTGAAGGGAGACCAACATCGCTGAATAAACATCCATCGACGTTCCGTCACGCGTGGATCGTTCGGCCGCTTGGTCGTCTCCCCATTGCTGATCGCTTTGAAAACCTGTGCGTCGCGGGTATAATAGTGATAAGGAATTTTGCCGCTCAGAATCTGCTTAGCATCGAATGCATTACTACGAGTGCGAAAAGCCGCGCATTGGCAATGTGGAACGGCACAAACCTGTAACATAATGCCACCAAACGAGTATATGTCGCTTGGCTTGGTATAACTCTTCGTGTTCCCATCTTCCTGAAGATCAAGTAACTCCGGGGCTGCCCACCGTAGAGTTGCCCTCGGTTTTCCGGTGGAAGGGGCAACGTTTGCCGACACTCCCGATTCATGCAATATCGTCGAGAGGCCAAAGTCGGCGATGCAAGCTTGGCCCTTCTCGTCAATGAGTACATTCGACTACGTATCACTGTCAGAGAGCATGGTTTGATATTGAATGATGATGCATACTCCTGATAAGTCACCGTGGACAACGGAACGCGAATGCACTGCAGGGAAAACGTTTCATATCAAGGTTGCGTATGGTAGCATACTATGCCACCCACAGTATTGCAAGCCAGAGGCAACTTCATGGATCTATACCATGAAAGGAATCAAAATCTTGAATTCAAATAACCACACAGATCACAGGCATGCCTACCAGCCCAAGGATTCGCGACATTTCCAGTTCCGCACCCAGGCGTTCGAGATATGACGTCAGTGTGCCATTTTCATACCAAAGGCACACCATTGCGGGAAACGGGCTAAATCCAGAGGTTGTTCCCAATAACTTTAAAACACTGTGATGGTCGAGCTTCTTCCATACTTCAATTTCACGTTGCAATTGCTAGAAGATCCTAATGTTAGAGGTCAAAAGACAGAATGGTGTTGTTTGCACCTGCGATTTCTTTTTGATGTTGTTATCGTTCAAGTTGGAGTACATCTTGATGGCTTTTATTGCTACCTAACAGAATTTTAGCGCTACCATGAAAGAAACACGCGATAATTACCTTGGTCGCTGTCTGGTGCGTGCTCAATGTACCTGTATAAATATCCGCACATCCGCCTCCTGCTACCGCGTAATCGCTATCCCGAGTGATACACCTACACAGGTCCACGTCATACGAAAATTCAGTGCGACTGTCGCCAAGATAAGCTCGTGAGTGAATTTTCTAGTGAGCACAGGCTCACCTTCTGTCTAGATCGTGTCCGTGAGCTTTCTGCGCACCTCCACGCATAATATATCCGGTTGGGGTCATGGCCGTAGCAGTCTGGTAAGTTCGGGTGGGTGCACTAACAACCTGTGTGTCTGATATTCCTAGCCGCTCAAATTGCTGCTGCAAGCTGGGAGGAGCCGGTCATCAATAATCAAATATCTGGCGACGCGATGGACCCACATATCAGGCATGTTGGGGGGTGAGGGGTTCTCGTAATACACCTCCCTCCTGTGATCGGTTTCAGCACGGCGCTGAGGAGCTCTTTGTTGCACGGGAGGATTAGTGGAACTCGTATGAGTCTGCGAGTAGGATCCCATGTGGGTTGAGTCATCGGATCGCGAGATTCCATTTCCTAAGTAACTCTTCTCCTGGAACTCTGTCGGTACCATTCTCTTCGGGCCCCGCATTGGCTGATTTCCTGACATCGTACTCCGGCTGATACCGCCGACTGGCGGAGCGGATGGCGGAGGGAAAGCGCGCAATTGGTCGTGAGGAGGCTGCAGTGATGTGGAGGTAAATCGGTTTGGCCCGGACGTATGTTGGGCACCATGACCGGGCTGCCTGAAATGAACATCGTCCTCTTGACTCGGTACTTTTTGATAACGAGAAGCGTCTCGCTTGTTCATATCTGCTTCATGTATCACAGTGTTTGCATTGAACGCTCGAGGATTCGTCTGTTGCCGGGTATTCATATGTTCGTCAGAATGCTGCAGTGGTATGGAGGTGAACTGGCTTGGCCCGGACGTATGTTGGGCACCATGACCTGGCTGCCTGAAATGGACATTGTCCTCTTGACTCGGTACCTTTTGATAATGAGAAGCGTCTCGCTTGTTCATATCTGCTTCATGCATCACAGTGTTTGTATTGAACGCTCGAGGATTCGTCTGTTGCCGAGTATTCATATGGTCGCTGGGAACACGAGTCAAGAACTCAGGCTGAGGGTGACTAACTTGGGTGTTGTAGGAAGCAGGGTGGTTTATTCCCTGTGCATTCGGTCTGACATATTGTTGTTGTTGAACGGCAGGTCGGCCTTGACTTTGACCATACTGAGGGCGAACTGGACCTCGCACAGGCCCTTGGATCTAAACAAAGGTGTCAATATATAGCCATAATCGGTTATCAGAGAGACCTGGAAATGTGCCAGAAAAGTGATCGCATCTAGCGTACTTCGAACTGATAAGATATATGATGGGATCGGAAGGAAAGCCATGTTAAGCCCACGAGCGACACGCTCCCGTCTCATCAACACCAAAATCAACATTCCCCGGACGATGATAAGAGAATGGGGGAAAAAACGAAACTTGCCTGGTGATCGTGGGACTCAGCGACATTACCATCCCGCTTCTCGGGACTAGATGGGTCCCGAACTGGGGTGTCCCTCCAGGCGGAACACACGGGATGATGCCCAAATTCAGGCGGCGCCAAGTTTGCTCGGGGATTGTGATGCTGTGACCGCGGTAGCGGTTGTGAGGTATGCGATTGTTGGAAGGAGTTATGTGTGGAATTCTGGGGAAAGCTGTGGTATGGGTGCCTCCGATCGGCCATGAGATAAAGTATTATATTAGGAGGAACGTTTTATTGGGCTGTTGATGTCCCAAGGCCAGAGTACCGTGGAGCGCTACGACGAATGAGACGAGATCAACACAGGGCACACAATGGGTGTTGTTGTCGGGGATAATGGGGGAGGAAACGGTGGGGGAAGAGGTGGGGTTCAGCAAGCGCAGAGGAAGCCGCGCGTGGTGGGAGCAAACTTAAGGGCTGACTCGGTCAGTGGGTGCCTATCTGGTTAAAATAAACAGGTAACAAAAACTATCATTTCGTAATACCATCAATATAACGTTGTATCATGATCTCACCTGATAGAAGATTAGAAAGTCTGCACAGAATCCTGCTGCATCATAGTATAAGGGTGGGTATGAGTACGGATGGTCACGATGAATAAATCAAAAGAACGAACCTTTGCAGATGTCATTCCTGTTCGGATTGTAACATCCACTTCTGGATTACCTGATGATGGGCCTAGATCATAGATAGTCATCTGTGGGGAGATAACCCGTGCTCAGCGCATCAATCACCGGATCACACTTCCGGTAGAAGTGATGGACTTGGAGTAATAGTAGGGCTTCGACCATCTACGATCTAAGACTGCGTTCTTCGTCGCTTTGACCCTATAGGAAATTTCTCAATCTTCAAGTTGAAGTGACACCTGGTAGTGATAGTTACGGTTCAACTTTCTTTTTTTCAGAGGATTCAAAGGTCGAGCCTGAAAGTCCGGTCGCCGCATTGCATTGGGAAGACTTCAAGTTACAAGACAAGTGTTGAGCGCTGAGCTATCGACGGGTAAACACGGATAACTCATAGGATGTGAGAAGCGGATGAAGTGATGACATGGCCGGAACTCGAACTTTCTAATCAGTCAAGCAACGTTTACAGCGGTTTTGGTAATTATTGGCAGTCGCGAGTCTCGATCGTACATCACCGTCACAAGAACATCCGGATATCGATTTTAGAGTCAAGTCCTATGAAAATACATTATGTATCTATAATGGCCACCACATAGTCCCGCCCAACCTGACTCTGTCGTGTCGTATATATACGTATAAAAATAAATGTCCACCAACCAGCACACAGCCGGAAAGAATCACGAGACCAGTAGCTGCTTCGACACCAGAATTCGATTCGCCAGTGTAGTCAAGTTGGCGTCTGCCATAACGACCTCGGGAACGTACTCCACGTTGAACGCCTGTTCGATCGCAACGCAGATACGTTTCGCCTGGCGTTCCGACCAGAAACTAAAGTCGTCCGGATCTCGTGTGTCACCAGAGAGTGTGATGTTATAGGGCTCGTGGACATCTACGCTCTCAGGTTGATCCCGCTCACCGCCGCAGGACAGCGGGATTAGACGCGGATCGTTATCCAAGCATAAGGGGATAATGTCTGCCAGACATGCTCTGATAGATGTTAAATCGAGCGACTTCGGCTTGTTCACTTGATGGTTCCCATCGCGTCAAAGGTGCCTAAAGCATCAATCGTAAATCGAGCTCACCATAGATTTCCAGCGGACCGTCAATCCCAAGAACGTTGTACTTGTCATCGAGATGATAGCGAACCTAGGTTTACGAATGTTGATCGTATATATGTATAGGTGCGGCGGCCTGAACAGGAACGCACCTCATATCGCCCAACTGTCCATGGAAGCGTCGAACCCTGGAAGACGACAATCCCAATTTCTGCTTCCGGACACCTCGGAGTTGCGAAGGTATTGTCGAGCGACATACTGTCGTCCCATTCCTCATCAGTGTGAGCAGGAACCCAGCGCCCAAACGACAATATCTTCGTAACCAACGTTGACTTGTTCGCACCGACCTGTTCCATATCCCTATTGATCAATTGGATCCAAAAGGAAATGAAATGCCGTACTCTGTAAATTCCGATCCAATCACGCCGAGAGTGATACTCAGGAGCTTCCCACTTTACATGAATGGGCTCGCCGAGGTGGAATCGCATATCACGGGATCTACTTGGAGAGATCGAGACCTTGTACTTGGCAGCATCATAAGATGACAAGTCATTTGCAAAGCGTCTGAGCAAGCGGAAGATCAGCACCCAGAGCAGCTGTTAACAGTGGGCAGCTCACGTTATGACCAGGTGTTCGCGAGATTGCTGAAGAAGTACCTTCGTCTCTTGTACGGCTTCTGATATCTTTGGTTTCGCTACTCGAGCGTTCAGTTCAAATATCACCAAGCAGACACCCGACTTACACTTTGCCAAGAATTCTTCCACAACATCGGCACTTTCTTCGAACACCTTGTCAAAGGTCCCTTTGATCTCCTTCGCGACTCTCCTGATCCGGGGTGCATGACGCCCGGCACGAGACTCCAACAGTTGTACATTCTTGCTCGCAACGTTCTTGATCACCTTGACGAAACCTGCTTCCTTGCGCAAGCTATCCCCATACAATTTCCGCATGTGAGGACTATCGCCGTGTCAAAGTAAAATGTCAGTCATCAAGAGACAATCAAAAATGAGATGGGACGAACGTTTCCACACTGCGCAAGAACCACAGGTGTGCAAAGAACCTCAAGACCGCGAGGACGCCTACAAGTTTGCTTCCGCTGATAAGTGCGAGTCCGAGGAATGATGCACCACTCATGAGTTCTGGATTATTGAGGAAACTTTTTCACGCTTCCATTAGCAAGAGAGATCTCGAGATACGAGCTTGGAAAAGTTTACCGGAATATTCCACTGTATTCCAAATGGGTAGGAAAGCCTTGCGCAAAAAAGTCGCCGTAGAACCATCCTGAACATGTCAAATCAGAAAACGTTTTCCTGGTGGAGCGAAGTTGATTACCGAAATCGCCGAGAACTTCATACGACTCCATGGCAGCCCATATGTGAAGACCGATCAGCAGCTGTCAAGAATAAGCATCAAATACACGAGCAGAACGACATAAACGTACCGCTCCCAACGTATGGTACAAAAGATCATCACCCTCCGTCCACGTCTTTGGCAATTCATAGGTCTTCCAGGCCAGACCGACGAGGGATACTATAAAAGAGGTGGTATTAGTGGGACAGAAGGGCAAGAAGTGACAAGAATACATACTGTAAGTCATACACGAGCTCATGTTGAACAGCGACTTCCAATTCGTGAAAGCCTCCTGCACCGCACCTTCGCCGTTGTCATTGACGGGATAGGGATAGTTCTTGAGGAAGTGGCGAACAAGGAACTTGGTTCGACTTTGCGCTCGTAGAAGAAGACCCAATCCAAAACTGTGAAAGATGCACCAAGTCGACGAGTGGGCAAAGTGCAACGCGAGGGTCGCCCGATGTGACATGATGGGAAGACAAGAAGCGACCAATATGTAGAATATCAGCAACAATAACATCGCATCCGCAGACCTGATACACGAGGAATTCGACTGAGCTAATTGTTCATTGAAAAGATAAACTTCGTACCGCAGTAAATCGATGTTACGAAGTCCGACAATGTCACGTCTAAAGTACTTGTGATACAGATCATGCTCCGACGCCGGCGGTTGCGGCAGTCGCTCCTCGATCATGCTGAGAGAGTCGTGGCTCATGGATGGCGCAGGGCTACTACTCAACCTTCCCGTCGGCGTCTCGACCTCGAAGTTGGTCTCGAAGTCTGTTTCAGAAGTAGCCTCTCCTTCTGTCACAGTGGTAAAAGCTTCGGTGCTGTCCTGGTAAGAGGCCTCTAAAAGTGTATCGGCCTTCTGATTCCGAAAACGGGTCGATGGTAGGGGCTTGCGCACAGCAATCGGTTGGCGTTTACCGTACATTCGCTCGATATCTAACACGGCATTAGTGTTCGTCATAGAGCAAGAGTAGCAAGGCTCACGTGGATTCTCAAAGAACGCCAAGAAAGAAAATTGAGCTGCGTGTGCGAACAGACTCGCGAACAAGACGGGATAGCTGCCGACGATCAATGACAGACCATAGTAGCCCGCGTATCCTACAAGACGTTGAAACATTTCAGAAGGGAAACAACGGCACGACTTACCGACAGAGTACATCGGGTGAGGTGCGAGCTCAAACACACCATCAAAAACCAAGTTACCGCGCTGGAAGAAGACGTCGCCCCAGTACCAGCCGTAATCCTTGACGACGCGGTGCGCCTCTAACTTGACCCAGAGATTGAAAACGATCAGCGCAATGCCGCCGGTCCAGCTATCGATGCATCGCATCAGTCGTATAAAGGACCCATGTCAGGATGATCACCTACCGAACGACGTGAACGGTGAACGAGAGTCCTTCAGGAACTCGGAAGCAAGAAAAGGCAAACATGCAATATGCCAGGAAGTCACTGGCACGATGATAAGATCATCGGGGCCTCCACCACCATCTTCAACTAAAACGTACTTGAGTAGAATAACGTCAACCAACTGTCTAAACAACAGCCACGCGTTATACTCCAACGGGAGCTCCTAAAAGAGAAAAGGAAGATAACAAAATGTCAGCACATCAATACACTCTCCCCATCACATCTCGGCCACCCACATCAAAGGAGTAATCCTTTCCCATCTTCCCCGCGAGCTGCACCCGGATCCACTCCCTCATGGCCGGTCTACGCTCTCGATCTAGCCACCCCAGCCTCTTGATCTCGCGCACGATCCACCGCTTCTTGCTCTGCTTCGTAAGGACCCATCCCAGCCCGGCGTTATACGCAGCGCGCCAGAACGCGAAATAGAAAAAGAAGAACGCACGGGCGGCCGACCGTGGCAAAATACAAAACAAGACGAGCTGTAATCCAAGTAGGGATAGATTGAGCACGTCCAGGTGACTCTTTGGGTAGGCCGGGTGGAGCAGGGCCGTCAACACGTCGTGCGTGGTAGGCACGCGGAATACTATATAAAGAAAAAAGGGACGGATCATTCATATAGCAGTGCGCTCACACAGCGGCCACGCACCTTCCCCACTGGGTGTCTTACCCCATACGACCTCCGCATATTCTCCCGAGGGGCTCGGATGCTGTTTCCCATCCGGATCAGGGTGACCGTCAACAGTGTGAACTCCATGACTCGGATCGAGATTTCTGCGACGCAATCCCTGCGCGCCCGGCGATGTCATCGCTGTACACGCCCACTACTAAGTTGGAGTTTCACTAGGATTTTCCGGATTCCGACGCCGACTACCCTGACGAATTTTCCCATGACGCAGCACGAACTCCGAGATGACTTTTTGCCCTCGGACTCGGACGAGTTTATAATCGGATGTCCTCTTACTGGGACTCGGAGCACCATTGAATCCGATCAGCAGTACTACGACGCATGAATGAACCCTTTAATAATATTCACTCATTGTCTGGCCCGTCCCACCGAATATCGAGAGCATCATTATTTTTCGGTTGACTTTCGCTCACCGAGTCGGTGTCCTACATCCAATTCATGCTTCTGCCATTATGGTCATGTATCCAAGCAGTGATGATCCTTTCCGATACCTAGATGATACACCGATCTCCGTATTAATATACAGGCTCTG
>JBBPLL010000077.1:0-74830 GCA_038089755.1 Leccinellum rugosiceps | reverse complement strand
TTTTTTATGTGAAAGTATTTGTGATTTGGTAGAACATTTCTTGTGAACTTGTGTTAATGTACTAGAAATTGTTTAATAATATCAAGAATATGTATATATTATTTAAAATTATCAGGATTAGGCGAGGGGACCAGGAAATATACTAAATTGTTCAAAATAGTGGATATTTGTCACTTTTTGCTGAAAATATATACTATTTTCTGCAATTATGGGGATGTAGTTTTTCCTGATGAGGCCTCTGGGCAATCGCAGGGGTCTCACAAGAACAAAGGCTCAAGTGGATGACGAGGTAGGAAAACGCTAGATTGCGTAGAACTAACTAAGGAACACCATCATGCTATGGCGGGTATTTATAGGTAATGGTACAGTGTGGCACAGACCAAGCTGTGTGCATAGCAGTGAGAGAGAGAAAGACATAAAAGGAAAGTGTACATGTAATACGAGGAGAGAGGAGAGAGGAAATGGAAATGGTACGCGTACCACTTGAAGAGAGAACAACATAAAAGGAAAAGATATCACGTGTCCATCTAAATAGGAGTGTCTATGATGAACACATTGTTCTCAAGGAGATAAAGGGAAAAAGGATAGTCCCGAGTCGTGAACATGGCCTCTACTGTGGGAATGCCCTCCAGATGAACCAAAACCATAACATACACTAATTACAATTTGTCCTCTGGCATGTCAGCTTGTCACATGGATGGGTCAGTGTGTCCAACATATACAATATCAGAAATGTCACCATAGTATGTGTGCTTGCCTTTAAAGACTAAAAAGTTATGGTGATAGTTGATCTTGCAAGCTATGAATTGTCAGCTCATGCATATATAACATAGCAACAATATATATCCTCACAGGATAAGTGCACTGAGTAGACTGGTACTAGTGAATCACTAGCAAGCATATACAAAATGTGTTAAGCACTGTACTCACAAGTGCTATAATGTAGCTGGCAACAACCAACTAACATACTAAAGAAACAAGAATGACGAGGAGGGCTCACAACAGTAAGTGTAGCAGGGCATAAGCACCGTAACAATATGTCAACAATGACAATGCTTACTAGGGTTTTGTAGACCTAGCAGTTCTTGTCAGTGTCAGGAGTCAATGACAATTGACATACTAGTTGAATGGACTTAGTAGTCAAGCAAGCAATGACAAGAAGGGAAACAATAACAGACTGGAGTATTATGGTACATGAGTGCTACCTTATATACTATAGGCTATCATGCATGGACCCTGTAACTATGACCTGCCCTAAGTGTATGTGTAAGCTGGGCATAGGGTATGACATCAGTGATAAGTGATAAGAGTCTAGGCTATGACATCATGATGACATCACTGATAAGGGCCTGGACTATGATGTCATAAGTCACATGCAAGGGAAGAGATAAATAAAGTAAGAGTCACAAGGATAGTCATGTGATCAAGTGCTAAGAATGAAGAGATGAGCGCTGACCAGATAAGAGATAAGATAGACATGTAAGGTGTCTAGATTAGATAAGATAACTCACAGAAGAGAAAGAGAAGAGGAAAACGGAGTTAACCATGTGGACCGATAAGGGCTTAGCTAAGTGGTTAGTTAACCATTGCAAGAGTTGCAACAAAATGCATTGACACTGCTCTGCACACGTCATGCAAACACCCTTGAGTGTACAAGGGCAGGATTGTGTTGAGCAGTGTTGCATAGTAGATGGGTAGAGAGTTCATACAGCTGCAGGAAGCCATCAGTATTAATGCCACTGGCAGGTATGAACAGAAAGCATACTAAAGCCTTGTGAGACACCATGTTCATGAAAAATGGAGGAAGGTGCATTGAGAAGAGACATAGTCCATTCACCATGCCATGCTAAATTCCTGAAAATAAACCAATAATCAAGAATGATGTTAACAGGGATATCACAGGCACACAAAAGAAGGGACTGGACAGATTCTGGAAGGTCATCAGGCACTGCCAAGAGTGACATGTCAGACAGTTGTGCAAGAAGAATATCATTCTTGATGGCCTTAATGAGTGCAAGAAACAATAGAAATTGATCAAAAAAGATAGATTGTATTGACAGATTGGCCATAACCATGATTGAAAATGATACTAAGTTCATGTTTTGGCATAAGTGATTTGGGCAAACTAGCACAGGAAAATGGCAGCCAAGGAGGCTTGTGACAGAGTGACACACTGCACTGGTTAGCTGCTTGAGAATGATTCAGTCTCTGCCCTGATATTATTTAGCCATGTGATTGTGCACAGAGATAGACAGACATGGAGATGTCAGGAAAGGTCAATTCCATGACTTTGTGTCTGGGGCTGACTGGGATGTGGCTATGTCTCTGGGAAAGCTAGGGAAGCTGGGAAAAACTATGAAGACTTGGAGAACTATGGAGATTTGTCACAGTCTGTCATAGGCTATTAACAGCTGCTATGTCTATCATGTGCAAAGATCCAATGTGCTGTTTTGCTGATGGAATGTTGTGTTCAGTATACTGGCATGATAAAGTTTAGGCTCCACCTGAATTGATAGGTAGCATTGACTGTTCCGGGTCCACTTTTAGAACCAGTCAGAACCAGTCAGAAAATCCTCTGACTCAGCTGTGAGTAAGGATATTTATAACTTGGAGTACATATGTAAGGTTGACCTACCTTGGCTACTGGCACCCTTGCTGAGCTGTGTGATATTTTGATCACTGACCATCTGACAATCATCTTCCAGAAGACCTACAGTTATAAGGGGTACATAAGGTTGAGCTACTACTGATAAACCTTGACCCACTCTTGTCAAACCATGTGATCATTGTGATTGCTAGCTGTCCAACCCTCATTTTCCAGAAGACCTACAGTTATCAGGGGTACATAAGGTTGAGCTACTGATAAACCTTGACCCATTCTTGTGTTGAACTGTGTGATCTTTGTGGTTGCTGGTCACATCTGACACTTGTTGTCCAGAAGATCTAGTACAGTTATCAAGGGTACATAAGGTTGAGCTAGTACTGATAAACCCTGACCCATTAAGTTCTTGTCGAACACTGGCAGTGTGATCCATGTGATTGCTGGCCATCCGACACTCATTTTCCAGAAGACCTACCATTACAAGAAGCTTATGCACCCTTAGATTTTTCTTGTGATTCTCTTATTACAAAAGTTCCATTTATTACTAAGGCATTATAAAGCCTTGTCATCAAGTCTCTAAAATGGCTATAATCCCGATGGTCAAGCTTGTTCCGCATGTTTTGAACTCTTCGCCTATTCAACTTGCTCGTGATGTACGTCGACGACAAAGCACCTCTCGCAGCCACGTTTCCGCTTCCATTTCGCGTTCTTTTTCTGATCGGTTTCGGTCTGCTGGGATGGGCGACAAATCTCCACGTACTCCAGCGGTTTGGCGTTGACGGTCCTCGCGTCTTGGAATTACACGCAAGCAACAACCGCCTTCCGCTCTCGTCTTCGTCCAGCGGACATTACCCTGCCCCCGCCCGTTCGTTCTACGTACCTCTCTACCACGTCTTCGTCGGATACACGCTCTGGTGTCTCACCGCTTGGCTTATTTTTCGAGCCACAACCCATTCAGACGTTGTTCTCGTGGATGTTTTTAGATACATCCCTGCTGTATGTATTCTGGGCGTGATGACAGCGCTCGTGTCTCCATATGACCTCTTTCACAAACGAGAGCGTGACTGGTTTCTCTTGTTCGTGATTTTTTTCCTGCATTCATGATATATGTTTCTAACGTCCACCCCCGTAGCACCGCTGCGAGGTGTCTCTATCCTGCCTCTGGCAGCTCTGTGCCTTTCTCAGATATCGTGTTCGCCGATATCGTGACATCGTTTGCAAAGGTTCTTGGTGACATGTGGTTGTCGTTGTGCATGCTGCTTCCGGGAGGTAGCCTGTTGCGAGTTCCGTCGCAGGATGGTTGGTACCAGTGTATCCTACCGATCCTCATGAGGTGAGTTCCCACCTGCAAACTTGACCAGAGTCCATGGACCTGAGATGAGGGTAGCTTGCCATACTTCATTCGTTTACGCCAGTGTCTCATCGAGTATACCTCACCGAAGAACTCGAGCCGTCGTCCACTTTTCAATGCGATCAAATACGCATCGTCTTTTCCCGTCATATTTCTCTCTGCAGCTCAAAGAATCGTGATCTCGGACCTAGTTCAAACTCACGGCAAGTCCGCCATGCAGCAAGGATGGCATGGTGAACACCCGCTCTTTCGTCTTTGGTACGTCGGTCCTCAATCCACCGTCTCACCTGGCTTACGTTCGATCAGGCTCATGTCAGTCGTCGTCAATTCGCTGTATTCATTTTGGTGGGACTTGACCAATGATTGGGGTCTTGATCTCTTGGTTTCCAAGTCCACTGGATCACGATCCTCTGTATTCCATTCGCGACAATCGAGCATTGTATCAGCCAGGAGGTCACATGATGAATCGATATCTTTAGTAGACGAGGTATCGTCGTCGTTTGACACCGCAGACCGTCGCAAGGCCACGTATCCGTATGGGTTGCGCACAGTGCTTCTATATCCCCTTCCAGTTTATCCGGTGGCAATCTTCTTGAATTTCGTCCTACGTATGACGTGGTCCATCAAGCTCTCGAGTCACCTTCATTTGCAGTCGGAGGGGAGTGCACTCATGTTTTGGCTCGAGATGGCAGAGATCCTTCGGAGGTGGATATGGGTGTTTCTTCGGATAGAGTGGGAAGTGGTGAGGAGTGGAGACACTAAGGCCTAGTTACCTTTATAGTATCTATTTCCCATACTAATGGTACGTCCTTGTCCGACACAGCACGAAATTGTCAGCAACGACCGTCCGCGATGGCTCCTCCGTCGTCGACCGAACAAAGCTTTCGATCTAATCTCTCTCAGTTTCGCTGGTCTCGAGGTGTCACCGACGACTCTCAGCAGGCCGCCGCCCAGCCCGTCCAGCAACCCTCGAACCCGTTCTCCCGCTTCTACAATGCCGTCGCAGGCGACTACGTTCCCCTCAGATCGAGCGAACGCTCCAACGAAGACGAGGCTTGGTTCGCGCTCTCTAGATGGGAGAGGTACGTCCTCGGCAGAATTCAGATGGTCTAACCAAGTGCCCTCCTGCTGACTCTGGCGTTTTGCTCCCGCGAACGCGTGTTCGTCGCCGTCCATCCCCCAAGACTGCTCGGGTTCGGCGCATGCCTCATCGGTGCTTGCGTTTGCTTCTTCTTCGCCTTTCTCGGGCTCCCATGGCTCCCCATCCGTCCAGCCAAGTTTGCGCTCGCATTCAGGTTCGCCCCACACCCCTTTTTTCCCCTGAAAACCCTTGCGCCGGATCTCATCTCAGCCTCTCCTTTTTTTCTGCAGTATGGGAAGCCTCCTTGTCATGATCGGGCAAGTTTCTTCGTTCGCTCAACTGACCCATTCCTAACCATCCCTGATCTCGACTTCCGTCTCTGTATCCAATCTAAAACCCCAGCTTCTCGGTGCTGGTCGGACCAATAAATCACATCAAACACCTGGCGTCCAGAGAACGCCTGCCGTTCTCGGCTATCTACCTCTCCAGCCTCGGTCTAACCCTCTACTTTGCACTCGGGGTATGTACTATTCTTCTCTTAATATCTCTGCTTATTCATTTTGTGATCCAGGCGCAGTCACAACTGGGCTCGCTACTGGCCGGCATCGTCCAAGTCCTCGCCCTGCTCTCCTACGTTCTCGCCTACTTTCCTGGCGGCACGCAGACCCTCCGGTTCGGCGGACAAATCGCCCTTCGCGGCGCGAGCTCCCTCTTGCCATTCTGAACAGTCCACACGTGCACATCTAGTCTATTGGATTGGATTGGATAGATTCGGTCGGCAGTCACGCAATCAATTCATACATCTCTCTCTCTTTTCTCCCTGGAGTTTGTTACCATGATTATTTATCCATTTTTCTTCTTTGCTGCTTTCGTTTTTATGCAACGCAAATCCCAACTACCCTCTCCTGCACGTCGTGATTCTTTTATAAAACAAAATCTGCGTTTGCACATCCAGAGTACACCGATCTTGATGAGAGTTTTAGCACTTTTACGGCTTAACCAACTATGGTGCACAGCTAGAGGCAGTACACACCCATTCTCGTGGGTACTTGAGTGAGACAGGCTCAGTGACGACCCACCTCTCTCGGCACATTGGATTCGAGCTCTCCAGCATTACTGGACGACAATACAACTTACCACCTACTGGTGGAAATACCGCTCTACCATCTGTCTTGTATCTACAATGTTTGGAATCTAAATGTTTCGCTGATCAAGAAGTTAACTATTAACACAGTGCCAGGAATAAAGCTTAAAGTTCAACTCGCGTCTCCGAAATCCGAGTCTTGAACCTTGAGTTCTGCACGTCCAATCCTTTCCAGTTTACCGTCGAGGTCCCGTTTGCGATAACCAGAAACAATGCGCTCCAACAAATCAGAAGTCGAAACGCCAGGTGTGCGACGAGTCGGGATAAACTGGCCTAGATATCATCTGTCAGCCTAGCCGGTCATCGCCAGCATTCCAGAAAACACGATCTCACCCCTTTGCTTCGCTGTCCCAAAGATATCGTCGTGTCCCGCTGAGGGATATGGTTTCTCGTCGTGTGCAACGTAATCGATCTTCCACTCGTCCAGAAATGCGCCATCTATGATCCAAGGGCAGTCCGGAATGACCTCGTCAACCCAGCGACAATGGCGGACGGTCTCGCATCTATACGACGTCAGTGATACAGGGACAGCCCGTTTGAAACAACTGACCGTTCCAGGCTGCTCATGATGCGACCAGCCTTGTGTGCAATGAGGTCCTTGTCAGCGTGCACGCCAGCGATGAGATGCACATTGGGGAAAGATAGCTTGGACTGTCGAAGCTGCAAGGCATGGCTAACGTGCTCAGAGTCAGAAATGAACATGGGGCAAGGCGGAGTGATCCGCACCCATAGTGGAAGAGATCGAATCCCCCTGGCGTGTCGCTCAGCACTCAGCATCGAACCAAAAATTACGAGAAAGTCTCACCGTCTGAGTATATGCGCACCGGTCTGTCGGTGGGTGGAGGATTGATGCGGTATGGCCGAGGGGGCTCCCCCTTGATGGCGCTCTGGACAAAAGCCTGGATGTCCTCTGGAGTGAGGTACGCTGGGTTGGAGGCGGGAACGGGCTTGTATGTGGGAGCGTGCAGCACCACGACCGGCGGCGGGGTCGCGTGCCGGGACGTAGAGGGCGATGGAGTGTTTCCGTCGAGCTGAGAGGTCAGGGTCGAGTTGGAGGAGGCGCGGTGCAAGGTGGGGTAGAGGAACCCCTTGGAGGCCTGATGCTGTCCTGCTCCGGCGGTGATGCTGGACTCGACGTCGCCGTCGTAGGTCTGGGAGTCGGTGCCGTCGTCGGAGAGCATGCTCGAGGCGAGCTGGTGCCTCGTGCGAGAGGGCTTGGTGGTGGGGTGGGGGACATTCGGGACACGGGCTGCGCGGACGGAGAAGGGGACGGAGACGGCCGATGCGCCGTCGTCGGTCAAGGGGTCGTTGTCTTCTTCTGAGCTAAAAAGTGGGTGGAATGAGCGATGATGCGGCTGAAGGTAGTGAATACTTGCGCGTCGTAGGTGGGCGAGTCCACTGGATGTGGATACTTTCCAAACGAGCGCTTCGAGTAGAGCGTCTTCTTGTGGTGTTCCGACGTCGGTTCCATTTATTACGTGCAACTTGTAGTGGCAGAGTTAGACGAGGCAATGTCTGACATCAAACAACCTCGAGCTCGGAAGACCCCCGACAGCTCACCCGGCCACTGGCGGACACTGCTTGCCTCTTTCATTGCTCTCGGCGTCGTGCTGGCCGTAACTCGTGTGCCTTCTTCGGACGACTATGCAGTCTGCGCTCCAGGCGAGGGAATTTATACCGTCGATGCTGCACGTCCCAACGCCGGGTGCATCGTCGTCAGCAATACCACCATTGCAGATATCGGGGACCTAGGTGTGTGCCAATCCATCTCCCCTTTTCTGCTCCCCGACAGGCGAGGCAGCGGACATCAAGGCTCGTTGGCACAGGCGCCATACCCCCCCAAGTCTCGCCAACTTTCAACTGCCTTGGCTGCTCGACTTTTGGCAACCCTCGCTACCCATCTCGTTCGTTGGAAACGACAGCATCGTTGTTCCTGGTCTCGCAGGTAGGACCTTTGGTGTACATCCCGCCGACCATCACCCCGACCATCGACAGATGCACACGCCCACGTGCAACACTACGGCAAGGCAATGAACCTCGACCTCACCGGTTGCAAGTCAAAACAAGGTATTTGCTTCCATCCAATTTTGCCTCGCCCGACCCTGGCTCAACGAGCGCAGAGGTATTGCAGCGAGTCGTTGACCATGTCAAGTCACATTCCGACATTCTGGCCGATCCATCCCGCTGGGTCGTGGGTATGGGATGGGATCAGAATCTATGGCCAGATGCCCAGTATCCTACTGCTGTGCGTAGCCTTCCTCTTTGTCCCACTGGTTCCTGACGTGGTATAGGATGACTTTGATTCCGAGTCCCTGCTCAGGGGCCGTCGAATCCACCTGGACCGTGTCGATGGGCATGCAGTATGGGTTTCTAACCGCGTGTTGCAACTCATGGGCAACCTACCTTCCGAGGTGGACGGTGGTTTGATCATGCGCGACTCGTCTGGAAAACCTACAGGTAAACCAGATCCAGGCGAGCCTGTGCATTGAGATTGCTCATGAATTCCAGGGATATTTGTCGACAATGCGATGAGCATCGTGCCAGTTCCAGCCTCGTCCAAAGATCAACTGCGCGAATACTTTGACAGGACCGTGAGGGACGCGCTTGCTGTCGGCTTGACCTCCATCCACGATGCCGCGACAGCACCTCCCGAGATCGAATTTTATCAAGAGTATGTTCTCGCAATATCTAACCCCACATGAACTGACGTCCATCAAGGTATGCTTCTACTCGGAAACTCCCTGTACGTGTTTTTTTGCACAAGCTCGCGCATGCGACTAGAATTTCCGTAGCTCCGGCTCTACCTCATGGGCAACATCGAATCCGATGAATACTGGGGTAAAAACCTAACTCGTCTCGTTGACTTTGGCGTTGCGGAGCGTCTCAATCTTCGTAGCGTCAAGCTTTTCAGTGATGGTTCGTCTGCATGAATGTTTCGTAGACCTATTGGACTAACTAGATTGAAATCAAGGTGCACTTGGCTCTTTTGGAGCGGCTTTGTTGGAACCGGTTCGGGTCGTATTTCATCATACAAACTCGTTTTCTGACTTAGAGCAGTACTCTGACGATCCATCGACTAATGGACTCATGCTCGTACAACCACAAACATTGTCGGTTTTCGTGAAACAGTTCTGGGAAGACGGTTGGCAAGTGGTACGTTTCTCGTGCAGCCCATGTTCCGGATATATTCAAGCCACCCGCGTAGAACATCCACTGTATCGGTGACCGCGCCAATCACCTCGTACTCGACATTTTCGAGGATATCCTATCTCATTCGGAACATGGCAGTGCAGCGGAACGACGTCCCCGCATCGAACACGCTCAAATTATGACCCTTGACGACCTAGAACGAGTTGGACGGCTTCAAGGTATACCCCGCCTCCTTCCAGCACTCGGTGAGCTAATGCGCAGTCAGTGATACCCAGTGTCCAGCCTACACATGCGTGAGTAGCATCATAGAAGTTAGCCTTTTTACGATTGATACGTTCCAGCACGAGCGATATGTGGTACGCGGAACGACGTTTGGCAAGTGCCGCTGTCTTACCCAGCTACTACCTTTCTCATCGGACACTCCAGGGCCCAGCAAGAATCAGAGGAGCGTACGCGTATCAAACAATGATCCGGTATGTCTCCTTTTTTTCTTTGCGAGCCACAATTCATCTATCGTTTGCCTAAGAACGTCCGCTACTGGAGTTCTCCCTCTCGGGTCCGACTTTCCCGTCGAAGGCATCAACCCCCTGTTGGGATTCTACGCCGCCACATCCCGTCTCTCGCCCTCTGGGGATTCCCCTCACGGACCGCAAGGATGGTGTGCTCCCGTCGTATGTTGGTCGTTTGGCACGTTCCACTGACTGGCGATCTGTCCTAGGTACCCATCCGAACGCCTGACGCGGGCACAAGCGCTGAAAGGAATGACGCTGGATGCTGCGTACGCAGCGTTTGCAGAGGACAAGCTAGGCTCGCTCTCGATAGGCAAGAAGGCAGACTTTGTAGTTTTGGATCGGGATATCATGACCGTCCCCGTGTCAGAAATCCTCGAGGCCAAAGTAAAGGCAACCGTCATAGATGGCGAGGTAGTATATGGCAGCCTGTGAATGCGGCGCTACCCCAATGGATAGCACTCATATTACCCATTGTTGTAACATACCTTTTTTTTGTCGGATGCAAGAGAGCATCCTAGAACCCTCGTACGTGTGGTATCAGCAAGTGAAGATATGGTATGCAAATGGGGTATAGCTACGCCACCACGCTTATGCTACATCGCGCTCTCCAGTCCGGCCTTGCTCACCCTGCGCAAGGGCTGGAGCGTATTTTCATCCACCGGCGCCCTACGCATGTGCCGATAGCGCCCCTCGTCGTCCTTTATCTCCATATCCTGGCCCATAGCAACCTCTCCTACATCTTCCGTATCCGGGACCATAAACATGGGAGGCAAACTCTCCCGCGTGTGACCCGGTCTCCGATTCTGCGCGGCATATGCATAGTTCGTCGGTGCCTCCCCTCCTCCCGCATTGTTATCGCCTTGTCCAGGAGTGACGGACACCACGCCGACCGATTTACCGCCGAGTTCTTGTTCTTCAAACGTCATAAGCTCGGACACGAACCCAATGTTCGGAGAGATCCCCTTGCGACGCTCGAGCACGAACGCGTACGCACGCGAGAGCGTCCAGTGGTTGGCGTGAATGAGGTACGCCATCACGGCGGTCACCGAACGCGACTTGCCCGCCTTGCAGTGCACGTAGGTGCTCGCTCCAAACAGACTCGCCTCATCTTTTACAGAACGGACCACGCACGAGAAAGCGAGACAATTAACATTCCAATCTCAACAGGAGAGAGAAAAAAAGAGGCGTAAAGAAAGGCACCCTACCTAGTATCTGGCAAGCCTCCTTCAATCCCTTGGTGATCTTATCCTCTTCGACCGTATCCCTCATCGGGATCCTCACATACCGCTCGAAATTCTCCGTGAGATTGAGCCCACGATCGTCGTCACACTCTGCCGCAATGTTGAGTATCCTCTTGATCCCGAGCGACTTGAGCTCTTGCACATGCTCTGGCAGGGTTAGCTCTGGACCGAGATAGAGGAAATTTGGGAGGATCATTGACACGGTGAAAGTCGGGAACTCGCTCTCGGCCGAGGCAGTCTGGATATCGTCTGGCCGAGCAGTGCTCGGTCCAGGAGAGGGGTGAAGCACAAATAGCGGGGTTTCGGGTGTGCGGGGCGGTGTGTGACGTGTAAATCTGGGAGAAGGGGGCGGGAGGAACTCGGCTGGGCTGGTTGTCCAGCGGGGTGACGACAAGGGGGGCGTGTGATGGGAATGGAGGAGGTTAAGATGGGAAGGAGACTGGGGGGGAAGACAGAAGGTATTGGTGCTGGGGCTAGCTGATGATTGAGAGGGTGTAATGGGAAGGGTCGCGGAGCGCATTGGGGCAGTACGGATGTGAAGCCGGGGAAGCGAGAGTTGTTGTTCACCGCCTCCGTTTGTGATGATCCTGGTGAGGTTGGGTGCACTTGGACGCCGTGGAGGTGGTGGGCGACGGAACGAGAGCTGGGATGGTGGAGGGGAGCCGTCGGCGTCGTTGAGCGGACCTGAGGGCATAATCGGGAGAGGCGACTGCAATGGTTGATCGATTTCGAAATGGGTTTGAGTTGGGGGGGACGTGTTGAGGTGAAAGAGCCCGATACTCTTTGACTTTTTCGATGGGAGGTCTCCATCGTCTGGAGGACGGAGGGATCGCGTGACGAGGAAAGTTCGGAGACGGGGGTGGGACTGAGCGGCTGCTATACCACCTCGTAGGTAATGCACGTGACCTTTACCGAGGAGAGAAGAGAGGATGGAGAGGAGTGCCCAGGGGATGACCAGGAGGTTGTCGATGTCGGAGTCGTCCGTCTCCTCGCCGTGGACGAGGACGACGTCGCCGTCCCATGAAGGAGAGGATGGAAGGGCATCCCAGCGATGCTTGTCCTGGTCAGAAGTGATGAACTGACGGAGAGCGGCGAGGGATTGGAAGCCGTTGCCTGGCTTGCGAGACCTCTTGAGGATGAGGGACGGGATGGCGATGTTGACGCTGTCGAGGAAGTGGGAGGTGTTGTAGGCAGCGAGGGGCCGTGTGTCGACGAGGACTGGGGGCCTGAGCGCGGCGAGACGGGAGGCGAGAGCGTCGGGGGCGCAGGCGGACGAGGAGGCGGGGAGGGCGCTGTCTGGGGGGTCTTGGGCGGGTGTATGGTATACGGATGGCGGTGTGGACGGGGACGAGAGCTTTGGGAGGGCGGAAAAGGAGCGTATGGGACGGAGACGGAGGTTGTTCTGCACGTTCGCGCGGAGCTTTGCGAGGTCGGCGAGGGCGCGGTCGAGATCGTCGGAGTCGCCGCCGAGGGGTACGGTGAGGTCTGTGGCGGGTGAGAGGGCGGCGATGAGGTCGTCGTCGGCGTGGTCGGGGTCGAGTTCGGGCGTGTCTGGCTGCATGTCACGGTCGCGTTGGGAGGAGACCTCTTAGACGTGGGGGGTCGTTTATTTAATTTGGGGGGTCGCGTCTAAAATTGAAAGTCCACCTCCGTCGAATGAGCGGTTTCTTGCAGAGTTACAATAATGTCGACCTACAAATCCACAGCCTTTCGATTCCAGCAGCAGTCAGACGGCGAGTCAAAGTACCGCAGTCAAGTACACCAACTGCAAGAGTTCTTTCCCGACTATTCCGTCGAGGGCACGTCCTCCTCCTTCCCCCCTTCTCGTCCCCTCCAACTCATCTTTGTTCACCAGACCTCTTGTCCCTTCTCGTCGAAGTCGCCGGCGACGTCCAGCTCGCAGCACAAAGAATCAGCGAAGGTCTTTCTATCACCTCTTTCTCTGACCTCCTCTCATTCTCTCCAATCACAGGCCAGGTAGAGCAGTGGGGCTCCGTTAAAAGTAAAAAAGACAAAAAACCAACTACCGCCTCCCATCCGGGCCCAAAGGACCATCCCAGCTCTCGCGATCGCACAGATTCGCGTAGCGGTCGCGGGGGTCGCGGTGGCCGTGGCGGCACGACGAGAGGTGCCCGTGGTCGCGGCTCAGGACGAGGTGGGCCTGGGGTAAACGGACATCCCCCACGCCCCTTACATCCCGGAAAACCATCCTCACCTGCTCCGGATTCCGCGGACAAACAGTCCTTTGACGACACCGCCGATCTATCTTATTCCGACAAACCGGTTTCGTCAAATGGCTTCCCGCCCGCTCCACATGACTCTCCCTCCGATCCCAGTCTCCCTCCGGAGCTTCCTGTCTCAGAGGCCTCTATTCCCCTGCAGTCTTCTTCGACCCCTTCTTCGTGGGGTACCAGCCCTTGGGGTACACAAGACCATTCCGTATCTGCACCTTCCGTGCCAAACACCTCAATACAGGTGGCACCACGGCCCACGAAGCTACCAGCAACCTCGAAACTCTCTTGGGCCCAAATTGCGCGGTCTGTATTCGCTCATTTCCCTTATTTTCTTCCTCATCATTCTTCCTCAGGCCACAAGAAAAACCTCCGGTTGCACCACATCCACCAGTGGCTCCACGCGTCCCCCCTTCAGTACCAGAACTATCTGAACCTGCGCCGGGGCCGGCTCTGCTTGTCAATGGCGACTCAAATCCGATAGGTGATGGCTGGGAGGATCCGATAACCGTACAACCCCCCACTTGGGATGACGAGCCGCAAGTCAAACCTCCCCCAGAAGATGCATGGTCCTCTCCAGCACAAACACAGTCAGATGTCCAGGACGAATTTCCTGCCCCATCGCCTCAAGAGGAATCCATGCCCGAAATTCCTGATCCCGAGCCAGTCCCAGCTCCTCAGCCCGAAGAGTCGGTTATAGCCCCAACACCATCAAAGTCCCCGGTATCTGCTCCACCCCGGTCATCTGCTCTGTCACACCGTGGTGTGAACAGGTTCAAGGCTACTGACCAGGCTGTCATCATGCCTACCTCGATCTTTAACCCTGGACTTGAGAAAGTAGGCATGCAGTTCGGTAGCTTGAGCCTCGGTGGTGACGTGATCGAGACATCTCCGTATGTCGGCTTTTATGACCTCTATGGTGCTTTAGCTAACTGGTATCAACAGGATTGAACCTACTCCAGCTTCCGAATCGGCTTCGATAAAGGCAAAGCAGTCGCCTCAGCAGCCCATTCAACCGTTGCCGCAGGCACATGCACCTTCCCAGGAATCGCCGGTGGCCACGTCCCCAGTTCAGCCTACCTCTGTACCACCTCAAATCATACCTCAGCAACAGGCGGCACCCCCTCCACCGGCACCAGCTGCAACCTCTGCACCGGTACCCGCCCCCGTTCCTCAGTCCCAGCCGTCTCTCATCTCCATGTCTCACACCTCGATCTCAACCTCAGTCAGCCAGCCGATAATTTCAAGTTCACCTGCCTTCTCACAGCAACAGTCGCAAACATCCATCCACCCGTCGCTCTCCCAACAACATCACCAGCAGGCAGCCTTGACCCAGCACCAAGTACCGGCTCCCCAATATACCCATCATGGACTCCCCACTCATCTCGATGCCTCGCAGAACCCCCCCACCCAGCAATCTCAACACACAGCTCAGCCCTCGCAGCCTCAAGCTTCTGCAGCTCACTCGGCGTATTTCCGGCAAGCGGAAGCCCCTTACTTCCATACCCCCACGCCACCCGCTGGGCAGGGTCAGGACTATAACATTTTCGGCCAAATCGGTCAACAACATCCTTCTCAGGCATCACATTTGGGTGCGTTCGCCAACAATGACTATGGGTATGGTGACAACCAGAGGGTGCGTTCTTCTATCGTTGTCCAAATACGTGAACTGAAGTAATGTAGGGCTTCTATGACTCGTACGCGCAATCCCCTGCCTTCGGAGGAAGTCGCAATGTCCTCGGTCATGACGATATTAAGGGTCTTCCTACCACCCAACAACTCCCAGGAAACACCGTCCTGCCACCTTCGAACGCTCAATCTTCGCAATTACCTCCTCAGGGTGGTGCACAGCCACAACCGTCTGGCGGTCAGGGCCCTCAACAGAGCTATCCTCCTCCTGTTCCCTACTACTACCCTTACCCGCAGAATCAATACTACGGTACCCCATACAACTCTGGCTATGGCGTTCCCCAGCCCTTCGTCAAGTATCCCACAATGTTCCAGCCCGGGCCCCCTGCACAGGGCGCTGCACCGTCCCAAGGGACCAAGCAAGGCCCTGCTTCCGTGCAGTCTCAATCGGACCATTACGGTCGTGGGCTGTATGGTCAGCAACACCAACTGCAGGGCTCGACTTACGACGATCTGGGATATCAGCATCACGCACCGCAGCACAATCACACGCCGGGGGTAAATAACCTCACGTCTAGCGAGTACGGCAAGCACCCACAGTTGTACGGTGGGCAAGCCATCCAGAGCTTCATGGGTCTCGGTCAGGGTAACGCGACCGCGTCGGGCCCTTCGCTCGCCCAACGCGCGGGTGGTACGTCTCCCGAGACAGCATATAAACCCTACTCTCAAAACGTCGGTGTAAAAGACGGCTCTACAGGCGTCGGTGTTGGTCAAGGTCAGCCTCAGTCGGGGCGCGGCGTTCCGCAAGCGCACACTCAAGGTGGCTTCTATGGGGGCAATCGCTTTGGCTCGAGTGCTGGCGCTAGCGGGCCTCAGGCTCAACAAGGGCAACAAGCGACGCAAGGCCCACAAGGCCATGTCGGGTATCCGCAAGCGAACTCGGATGCCAACTTCTACCAGTATCAACCGAGACAACAGCAGTACTGGCAGTAAATAAGCATCACTGTATCAGTTGACTGTTTTCTACAAGTGTGTGTTTGTGCATCTCCCCGAGCAAGCTTCGTTTTTCATTGTACCTTGGTATTTTTTTCTCTTTTTTCCTATACGTATCTCTCTTTTCACTGTCTTTGTCTCTCTTGCTTCAGCTGTTTGATATCATACTTGTTACAGTTTCGAAGCAGTACTTATGCATTTGCAATTTTGTACCTCCTAGCAACATGTCTCTAACAAGCAGCTTCTCTCAATTGATACTCGGAGAGATGAGATCAACTGTACAGGCTGAATTCACGAAACCAGCGATCATCTAACCCTCTGGAGTTGGTGCACGCATGTACGTATGAGGTGTACAACAATGCTAGCAAAGAACAAAATAGAAAAGAAAACGACACATCAAACCCCATGCATGCGCAACGACGGGTAGCGTGACGAGCAACGATAGCAACCGCCATATCTCCCAACATTTTTTTCTCTCCTTTCGGTCTACCGCAGACGGCTGCAATCCCAGGCAATATAGATCAGCGATGAGTAATCAGAACCAAGTAGGGGGTGGGAGGAGGAAAAGAAAGACTGGGAACTGACCGAGCTTCACGCTCACTTTCCAGCAATGCGAGAATGTCCTCCTCCCGAATCGGACCTTTGACGTTCCGGATGATCGTTCGCGTGGTATCGTCCATGAACTCGACGCGCACTTGGGTGACACCACCTCTTGACCCGGTCCGTCCGAGAACCTGTGTAGTGTGCGGAGAAAAATGGGTTAGCGGATCGTAAAGAGTGGAGACAGAGAAACGGTAGAGAGACCTTGATGACTTTGGCAAGCTTGACTGGTGCTTTGGATGAATCCTGAAATGCACGAGTGAGTATCGTCGTCGTCGTCGTAAAGAGGTATGTGGACGTACCATTTTCGATGTGGAGGAATCTGGTCGAATGCGATGGGCGGTTTGTGTAGATGTTGTGGCTTGTAAAACAAGATTAAAGTTTGGGTGCTGAAGTGAAACTCCGCCGGCCGATCCCAATCGTATCTATTACTCTTATTTCAAGTTGTCATCAGTGCCCGCTGCCCGGAGGCTTACATGCACCATGTCCGCATCCTGTCGTCGATAACCTACCTGAACGATCTACCAGCCGAACGAACTTGAACATGAACGGAAAAGTACATGACGACACCGACGAGCCGAGCACGGGAACCGCACGAGCAGGATGATACTATAGATGTCGCAATGCACGTAGGCACAAGTAATATATACAGTGTGTGTCGTCCTCCACCCGATATCCCAAATGATCGAGCTCCCACGGTTGCTTCTTAGTACTCTCCGACAGCCCGATGTCGTGCCATATACCTTCTTGGATGATTCAACTGTATTTCCATCTGGTTACCAGCATTGGCTGGCCATAAATAAGCAGTATCTTCACCTGCAACAATGAGCAACAATGAGCAAAAGGTATGTGTGCATACAGTAAATTGAAATGCGTACGTATGTAGTGAAGATCTTCTTTTAACTTCGCCATGTTAGTTTTCAGACTTTGTATCTGTTCCCAGAGCTCACCTATAGGATGTGTACATATCAGGTAAGTGGGTGGTTGAATTAACCAGTCACTTGCTACAGCCAACTTCGAGTTTGAACATTCTCTGACTAAATTCCTTCCAGTCTGAGTTCCACATTGCGGCAATGCAAGTGAGTAAGAGTGAAGTCGCCGTGAAGAGGTCCCCTGTTGTATGGGTCAAGGTTCTTTTATGTCGCAGTCCCAATTTGAATGAGTGAATCGAGAGGAGTCAAGCTACAGGCCCCTATGTACGCGCATAATTAATCGATTAGATATCGGAGTGCTTCTCGTGTTTGCAATGACTCTGAGTTGCCCGAGCCATACTCTGGTAAGTCTATCGATTGATGGTAGTAGTACTCGCCTAGCATTTCTCATGATTGCCATTTTACGAGACAAGACAAAGGGGATCGGTTGGCCGGAAAAAAAAAAGACAGGGAATTCGAAAAGAACGTGTACTTCGATAAGTAATCATTGGTTAGTGTGCACAAGTTCAAGTTGGACATCGAATGAATAAACCACCGGCCAGTCCACAATCAAATACAGCGCCAAGTGAGGTACGCTATCCGCCTGCTTCTCCAACATCATCCTCACCGTCGTCGCCGTCACCGAACCAGCTACATGTTATAACCAGTCAAACGTGGATGAGGAAGTCAAGTGGCAAAGGGGCACGGCATCAGCACTCCGCCGCTCGCGGCAGCGACTGTCACCGCGGTGCGTCCTTGCCCCTGCGACTGTATTGAGGTGGCTGTCATGGAGTTTTCAGGTCCTGCAGAGCCAATCCGATCCTCCGACGTCTTTGCCAACGCACACCATGAGCTACCCCTTTCCCTACCGCAGTTGTAGCTCTGGTCAAAGTATCGTTGCAATCCCTAATACTTTCGCCTCGCTGCAGGATCAACGCTATCCGCATCGATCGCTTCATTAGCGCCAATGGCGGTTCAGAGTGATACGAGCCACACCGGCCATGTCATGGCCATGACAGAAAATATGCTTTCGAGCTCACTGTTGTTCTGTCTCGACTCGAAATGCTTACAGCTCAGACTGTACCCGTTGAGTGCACATGGCAATGGAAGCTGACCGGGTCACAGCACGCTGACCTTCACCTCTGACGTCGACAAGCTCAATAATGAAACCAGTATCATCCTCAGGTAAGTGCTCTGAACCGTATACCAGGAAACTTATATGTTGCTCGGCTTTGCCGTCCCTCCCACTTCGCGAGATCACAACAAAGAACAAACCAGAGGCCTGGGCCTGATTAACGACTGGCGTGCACCATGAGATCCATGTCCGCATCATATCGTCAACGACCCACCTAAAGGATCTCAAAATGATCCTCTACTTTTTCGTTCGTGTTCAAGGACATGGCGACGCCGATGAACCGAGCGCGGGAACCACACGAACATCCATACATCATGGTATCGCGGTATATGTGAGTACAAGTAATGCATGCATGACTCTATTCAATCTCTACTCAAATTGGGCCCTTGTATTCGTCGTCCTCTACAGAAACCCCATATGTGAAGCGATAGAGCTCCTTCATATGCTCCTAGGCGCTCTCCGACAGTCCGCTGTAGTGCTGTATGGCTTCTCGAATGTCTTCTCGACGTACCTGCACACGTGGCTCCGCGGGCAAGTGGTCATCGGAGGTTGAACATAAATAAGCAATTGCTTCCACGGAAGGCTCGGGTAGACCACCGATGAAGCCCAACCGTTCCTTGATGGCTCTTGCGGTCTCCCTGTGTAACGGCCTTTCTCTCTGTTGCAATTCAGAGTGAGTGCAATGTTTACTACTATAATGTATACAGTCCAATGGAATTACATACTTCGTCAAGCTTTTCACCAAGTTCTGCTGCGACGGTTTTCAGCATTTGTATCAGCTCCCTGATTTCATCTGCAGGATGTGTAGATATAATGTTGTAAGCGCATAGAATTTTAACTAGTTACTTACTCAAGTCAGCCTTAGCTTTGAGATTCTCCCGCTCAACTCGCAGCTCAAGACGGTCCAATCTCTGAATAACGGCGTTCAATGCCATCTCCCTGCGTTGTAATACAAGTGAGCGAGAGTGAAGTCGAGTAGTCAGACGAGTCCTGACCAGATGATGGTGGGGCAGAGCTAGGATTCCAGCTACCGTCCCCTATCTTTTATACCGTACTACTTGGCATGATGTCATCACCGTCGGCCCATTTCTCATGATCTCACTGAGAGTGAGTTCGGGAATAATCGTCGTTTTATTGGATATCTCAGGCAATCAAAGTTCTGCAGGAGAATCAACACAAGAAAAACGCATCCACGTTTGATATGATTAACACGTATGTTAAGAATAAATCACAGGGCGGAAAAAAACGGCAAATGAGAAACAACGGATAGCATGTGCGCAAAGACAACAGAACCAAGACTAGCTTAGATCTCCTCGTGGAGCCACAAGACCATAAAAGGCATACATACGACGTTACATTCATAAACTATTTGGGAAAGGGGAAACATATGGAATGGGAAGTCACTCTTCGACTGTCACCGTTCGTCGGGGCGTACCTCCTCTCTGGCGCACACGAGACTCGGCGAACGCGCCTGGGGCGGTAAAGATAGCTTCTGCGAATGCAAAGGCAACGCAAACAGCGGCGTTGAGAATCCGCCAATGAGATCCAATAACATCTACGCCTTTGATTGTAGCATCGAGAGCCTTATATGGGTAACCACACTGGGCTGCAAGACGCGATATGGACGCCGTGAGAGGATCGAGAGGAAGTACGCGCGAGGCACGTGCAGAGGCAGAGTTCGCGGGGTGGAATGAAATGAGAAAACCAAGAAGTGCAGGGATAATCAGAGTGGGTATTGACCAGTGGAGAATAACACTCCAAAACACAGAGGACTGGAAGGTCACGAGAGGAGGATAAGGGATCGCGAGTTGCAAATTGACAACGCCCACGCCCCGCGGAAAATGAATCTAGCAGCAAATTAGTTAGGAAAACAGGGAAATACATTATTCACACCTCCTTGAAATTCCATGGAGTGACTTGATACAGTAGATATAGTAACTCAAACAAGGCAGTGATAATGGAAATATTGAGGGAACTCGACAGCGTCTGGAAAGAATGCAGATTAGTACTGAGAATAGTCGACCAGAAATGACACACCGATCTGGATGCTACCAAGTACACGTGAGCATGCTGTTTCGCGCCGGTCTGCAGCGTCTTCAATGTAGTGTCCGCGAGCTCAAGAGAAGGTCTCGGAATGTTACGCAAAATGCTGCGTGGAGTGGAAGTGAACAAAATGCTGCGATCCTTGTACGGGGTCTGCATGGCAGGCACACTAGAGGCTTCTTCTACTTCTTCGGGTGGTGAAATAGGAGCGTTCTTGAGCATCATTGACACCTCATGAGCCTCTGGCAGGGGAGTGGCCTCAGGTGGATGGTTTCGGCGAGCCGACCGAGTGGAAGGGGGAGTGGTTAACCTCTTTTTCTCCGATATAGCTTCTACCGAATCAGAATGGACCGAGATGAGGGGTGACCTGAGGAGGAGTGAACTAGACGCCGACGAGAGTGAAGAAAGACATACACACGGGTCACTTGTACAGTCTTCTTCCGTTTGACGAACAGACCCGAGAATGTGGGATTACCTTCGAGCGAGGATTGATTTTCGTCTAGATGTTTTCGAATTCGCTGTTGGACGTCTTCCTTTGTTCCGGCATCGCTGATATGGAGGGCCACAGCTATCTCCTTGAGTTCTGCCTTCTTCTTGGACGGTAGTGAGCCAGTAAAAACGGACGCAGTCATCTGGGCCGATATAGTACAATATGGTTGGTTGGTGAGGGTCAATATATGAGCTCAATCAACATCAACAAATCGCGTAGACACGCGATCACGTGGCACGTGATCCTAAGTACGTTTCCCATGGATACCCGTGACATCATATTGGAGCTATCTTATCTTTCTACTTTCTACTACCATTATAATATTTTTCCCGTTTCCCCGACCCTCTGGTGGGATATTCACAAGCAGCTGGAGTTACCCCCTGGGAAAATGTCAATTCGACTGGAAAGTGCTATCAACAAACTGCTTCTGGCCCTCTTGCCTGAGGATAATGCCACTGCAGGACTCGGCGCCGGCGTCGTTGCTGTTATCTGCACGCACCCTCGGGTACTCAATCTTCTCAAAATCAAGATACAGCCTCAGCCTCCAGGGGTAAAACCGGAAAATAGATGTGTTCCGCTGTGCATGGCATACACGTTGATGTAGGTCCGACTCAGAATATCATCAATAATGGCTCCAATTGGAGTCTCTACTTTTTCTTATACATGTACAACACGGACTCTGGGGGAAATGCATGGAACTGATATTCTTCATGTTTTGCAGCCGCATCGAATTTCAATGGGAACAGTCAGTCACGATCCAGCACATGAATCCGTCCGGCGGCAGACATCCTCGAGAAAGCAGGTTCCTCTTTGGCACCCACAACTCAGTGGTTCCCGCTTGCGTTGCCAGCACGCAATACTACCCAGGACGAACACCTGAACGTCAGCCTGAGGCACCTCGTGGTACTCATTTCAAGGCGAGTTCATGGATGTGTGACACAAAAGTTTCGCCGAACTGATTCATCGTACATTCACTGGCACAACGCGAGTCTCGAGACGAACCGATCTGCTGAGCCTATAGGTTCCATCTTGATCGAGAGGTCATTCGCAATAACGGAGACCTGCCATCCCCAACGATTTCCCCAATACTACAGATTCTAGATTTGAAGGCTTTGTGCCTGGCATCGGAACCAGAACAGCCAAGAGATGGTCGATACTTCAAGGTTACTTACCGATCCCCTGACGAGAATTTACGCTGGTTCGAAACCGTGCCCACCTCATCTCTCCGACACAAGTTCACGTCCTCATATTCGAGGAGGGGCGCCCGACGGGGGTGAGAGACATTTGCGATGACCCAACAACTTCTTCCACATGTACGAAGGTAACTTTGGACTGCGCTCGCGAAGTCCAGATTCCTGACTACAGAGGCGTTGATGACGTCGCCATACTGCTCAATAAACCAGTCCTCCACGCAAGCAGACATTCACACGTTCTGTACATACTGCTCGCAGGTAACAAGCGTATGCGAAGAGATAGACCAAATGCATGTGAGGCAACCATACAACGATACAGACAAGACACGGTCCAATGTGCACTAAACACTGATATGTACATACAGGATCCGCTGATCGAGCGGAACACTGCCAGCCAACGAGTTCATCGTCCTCTGGAGTGCCAACGCCGCTCGAGTATAATCCGGCCGACCAGATCCATCCAACATGTTCTCGTAAAACTTGGACGTGATCTTGTTCGTTCGTGCGTCATCGACCGCCCACATCGTCCCAATCACAGACCGGAACCCTGTAAACTGCATCGCCGAGGCCAGGTGGATCACCTCGTCCGGACCTTCCTTGTGTCCAACCGTGGTGTGACATGCAGAGAGGTAGGCAAACTCCGGGTGCTCCAACTCGCATCCCATAATGCGTTTGATCGTAAACGGACCATCGTGGAGGGCAAACGCAGATTCAAACGGTTCTTCCTCGTTTGGGATACCATGGCAGGCGAAGTGAACCCACTCATTGTTCCTCAGCTCCTCTGCGACTCTAGATGTACTCGATTCCAGACCTTCAAGGCGCGTGAACGTAGCGAGACCTTGCATGCAGTCAGCGACGATGTCCAGTTCGCTGCCAACAGAAAGGAGGCTATTCTGGCCATTGGCGGTGGCTTGACCTACAGTGAGGAAGCGATTCTCATTTATCGATGACCTTTTGCACGAATAAGGGCAGTCAGGGTGGGAGTGTAGGACGAGATATACAGATGAGAGAAATTCCGTTGGCCCCCCCGATACGGACCAGCAGCGTGCAACGGCAGAAGAGTGAACTCGGCAGCGGGGCACCACCACATGCGTGAGCGAGGTGTAACTGTCGTCTGGAGGAAGTCTACAATCGGAGACACGACCTCATCCCAGAGGTCACGTAGAAAGCAACCAAGATCATTCTTCACATCCATTACTTCTGCACGCAATGTCAAAGATCGGGGCAGCGACGACATTTCCTGAATACGGGATTTCGTGGTTTGCAATGGAATGTGAACCGGATCTCCGTCGAAAAAAACAACGAGTGCATCACATGTATGCTGGCTAGCATTCAAGATGACCACAGGGCCGCTAATGGCAGCATACTGAAGTTCGGAGAAGGAAAAGGGAAGAAGGAATCGAGCGAGACCAGGTAGTTGACGTATTTGGGTGACTATAGCTTGCAGATTAACATTTAAACTGCATAGCCTGTCGTGCTGGTCTGGACCTGTGAATGAATTGTGTTGTGTATCTCTGACGACAGTCGAGTGAACTCGTCTGCAAGGGCCTCTCCTTCCTGACCCGAGGCAATGACGTCTTCAAGAGGGGAACAGAGATGAGCAATCTGGTTCCAGAATACACCACGACCTTGCTCCAGCAACTCAACTGCTGCTTTTGCACGCTGATCGCGGAGACATGCGGAAAATGCATCGATTGCTAGGGATGACGTGAGGTCCTTGAAAATCTGGAGATGAGTGGGTAGGGATGGTAAGGTGGCCAGATGCTGAACAAGTAGTCGAAGAAATGTCTCATATGCGAGGAGCACTGTAGGATGACAGAAATCCTCAGCTACCGCAATCCATTCTTTGGCCGCAGAGAGATCCACTGGTGAAATTGTTTGTGAAATATTATATTTGTCAACTCGGTGTAGGGACTGAACATATCCTCTCTGTCCTTCATCTCCCTCGACTGAGTGAACCGAACACTGAGACCTGCAAGTCGATGCAATGCCCATGATCGGTTGACATGACCGGATGGACAAAGGTCGAGGGCTTGTCTGCCAAGGATGATGGCCTCATTGAGGTCCGTCGTATCTCCAAGCCTATCATGACGATCGAAGAGATAGCCTGCGATATTATTCAGCGATGTTGATTGATGCGGGTGCCCTGACGGGCAAAGGTCGAGGGCTTGTTTGCTGAGGGTGATGGCCTCGTTGAGGTCCGTCATATCTCCAAGCCGCTTGTAATGATAGGAGAAATAACCTGCGACATCGTTCAGCGACGCTGATCGATCCGGGTGTCCTGATGGGCGGAGGTCGAGGGCTTGTCTCCCGAAGACGATGGTCTCATTAAGGTCCGTAATATCTCCAAGCCGCTCGCAACGATGGGAGAGAGATAGTGCAACGCTGTTTAACGATATAGATCGATCTGGGTGCCCTGACGGGTGAAGGTCGAGGGCTTGTCTGCCAAGGATGATGGCCTCATTCAGGTCTATCATATCTCCAAGCCGCTTGTAACGATGGGAGAGACAAAATGCGACATTGTTCAATGTCATTGATCTATTCAGGTGCCTTGACGGTCGAAGGTCGAGGGCTTTTCTACAGAGGACGATGGCCTCGTTGAGGTCCGTTATATCTCCAAGCCGCTCGTAACGATTGGAGAGACAACGTGCGACACTGCTCAGCGCTGTTGATTGATTCGGGTGCCCTGACGGGAGAGAGCTTGTCTCCCCAGCATGATGGCTTCATTGAGGTCTACCATATCTCCAAGCTGGTTGTAACGATCGGAGAGATAACCTGCGACATTGTCCAACGACGTTGATCGATGCGGGTGCCCTGATGGAAGAAGGTCGTGGGCTTGTCTACCGAAGGTGATGGTCTCATTGAGGACTGCCACATCTCCAAGCCGCCTGTAATGATAGGCAAGATAGGTTGCCACATTGTTTAGTGACGTTGAACGATCTGGGTTCTCTGACGGGCGAAGCTCGAGGGCTTGTTTGCTGAGGATGATGGCCTCATTGAGGTCCATCATATCCCCAAGCCGGTTGTAACGATTGGAGAGATGGATTGCGACATTGTTTAGCGACGTTGATCGAAGCGGGTGCCCTGACAGGCGACGTTCGAGGGCTTGCCTCCCGAGGATGATGGCCTCATTGAGGTCTGTCATATCTCCAAGCTGCTCATAACGATTGGGAAGACAGAATGCAACATTGTTCAACGGCGTTGATCGATCCGGGTGCCCTGACGGGAAAATATTGAGAGCTTGTCTGCCGAGGATGATGGCCTCATTAAGATCCGTCATATCTCCAAGCCGGTTGTAACAATATGAGAGATAACCTGCGACATTGATTAACGACGTTGAATGATTTGCGTGCCCTTCTGGGCAAAGCTCCAGTGCTTCTCTGAAATAGATAGCTGCTTCCTCGATGTCCGCAATCGCTCCTAGATGGTTGTAACGACACTGGAGATGAACAGCAAGCTGAGTTAGAGATCTCCATCGCATCTGGTGATCGGGTGGGCAATAATCCAGTGTTTGGGGATCAAGGACAACTACCTCGCTGATGTGGTCCGTTTGACCATCCCCTTGCCGGAACTTCGCGAACGCGTACTCTTCTTGTGAAAGTACCTGATCGACTGACACAGTCACTTCTCCAGTGGAGTCTATCCGGTTCCCTTTCTTATGCTTGGTTCGAGAGGACCGCTTTTTGGCTGACACGGATGTCATTTCACTGCGCCTCTTCTCACAGACAAAAGAAAATGAGCACCTTTTGATCTCATCTTGTCTCACTGCTTCAAGGTCGCCGAGGACGTAAAACAAGAAAGCGAGAAAGCGACCTGCCAGGCTGCCCCGAAATGATTGGCATTCCCACGATTGGTCAATTGACGATCGACCCAACTTACTTATGACAAGTCTTTACACAGTACTAGTTACTTCAGTATTTCACATAATGCCTCTGCTTCAATTGCCAACCCGCCCGTGGCACGTCTCCTGGCAAATATCTCACCAAGTCGCCACTCGATTTGTCATTGGTATTCGAAACTACTTCAGTAACCTAAGATAAGAGTTGCGTTCTCGTTCAGCTCGTTCTCATGGCTTTTCTTCATCGACTGCCAGTCATGCCGCTACCGCTGCCCACCTTGAAAAGCCATCCTAATATGAGCTTCCGACGGACATCTGGTTCCCTTCCTCGGTTTGACTGACAACTGAGGGCTACATCGCGCTGCCATCGCAAACCAGATCCGCCAAGAAAACAAAATGGTCCCAGTCTCCCAGAGCGTACATGAAACGCATCATCGCTTCTTACTCGCAAGTGCAACCAATTCAGGCTTACCGTGATCGTGGCGCAGTAAAGCATAGTCGAATATCCACTGCGGCGCAACGCGAGTCCAGTGGAAAGGTTCCATCTCAATCGAGAGGAGTCATTTGCAGTAATGGAGCCCTGCTATGCTTGACGATTGCGTCCGTGTCATTCGGTACTATAGATTCGGTGGTGGCTTGACCTACAGCGAGGAAGCAACTCTCATTTATCGATGACTTCGCCAATGCGACATTCCGCCTAGCACGAATGGGCAGTCAGGGTGGGAGTGTAAGACGAGATACACAGATGAGAGAGATTCCGTTGGCCCTCTCGATACGGACCAGCAGCGTGCAATGGTAGAAGAGTGAACTTGGCAGCGCCAGATGCGTGAGCGAAGTGGAATTGTCGTCTGGAGGAAGTCTACAATCGGAGACGCAACCTCATACTAGAGGTCATGCAGGAAGCGAGCAAAATCGTTCTTAACGTCCATTATTTTTACACGTAATGTCAGAGACCGGAGCTCCGATGACAGATCCTGAACACGGGATTTCGTGATCTGTAATGGGATGTGAACCGGATCTCCGTCGAAAAAAACAACGAGTACATCACATGTATGCTAGCTAGCATTCACGATGACCACAGGTCCACCATTGGTAGCGTGCTGAAGTTCAGAGAAGGAAGAGGGAAGAAGGAATCGAGCGAGACCGGGTAGTTGGCGGATTTCTGTGACTGCGGATTGCAGATCAACAGTAAGACCGCATAACCTGTCGTGCTGATTTGGACCCTGTGAATGAACTGTGCTGTGTATTTCTGAAGACAGTCGAGTGAACTCGTCTGCAAGGACCTCTCCTTCCCGACCCGAGGCAATGACATCTTCAAGAGGGGAACGGAGACGGGCAATCTGGTTCCAAGAATACACCGCGGCCTTGCTCCAGCAGTTCGACTGCTTTTTTTACACACTGACTGCGGAAACATGCAGAAAATGCATCGATTGCTAGGGATGAAGCGAGGTCCTTGAAAATCTGGAGATGATTGGGTAGGGATGGCAAGGTGGCCCGATGCTGAACGAGTGGTCGAAGATATGTTTCATATGCGAGAAGTACTGTAGGATGTCCAAAATCCTCAGCTACGGTGATCCATGCTTGGCTGCTGAGAGATTGGTTGGTGAGACTGTTTGTGAAATATTTGTCAACTCGGTGTAGAGACTGAACATATCCTCTCTGTCCTTCATCTCCCTTGACTGAGTGAACCGAACATGGAGACAAGCTGCAAGTTGTTACAGTGACGATGATCAGTCCGGATGACCGGATGAGCAAAGGTCGAGAGCTTGTCTGCTGAGGATGATGGCCTCATTGAGGTCCGTCATATCGCCAAGCCCGTCATGACGATCAAAGAGACAGCCTGTAATATTGTTCAACGATATTGATTTATTTGGGTGCCCTGACAGGAGGAGGTCGAGGGCTTGCCCGCCGAGGATAATGGCCTCATTGAGGTCCGTCGTGTCTTCAAGCCGGTCATAGAGATAGTAGAAATAACCTGCAAGATTGATCAACGAAGCCAAACGAAACGGGTGCCCTGACGGGCGAAGGCCGAGGGCTTGTCTGCCGAAGATGATGGCTTCGTTGAGGTCCGCCATGTCTCCAAGCCATTCGCAACGATGGGAGAGATGGCTTGCGACATTGTCTAACGATGTTGATCGACCCAGGTGCCCTGATGCCCCAAGGTCGAGAACTTGTCTGTCGAAAATGATGGTCCCATTGAGGTCCGTCATATTTCCAAGCTGCTCGTAAACATTCGAGAGACAGAGCGCGACATTGTTTGATGACGTTGGATGATCCAGGTGCCCTTCTGGGCAGAGCTCTAGTGCTTCTCTGCAACAGATGGTCGCCTCCTCGATGTCTGCTACCGATTTTAGATGATTGGAACGATACCGGAGATGAGTGGCAAGCTGAGCGAGTGAGCTCCACCGCAGATGGTGACCGAATAGGCAACGGCCCAGTACTTGGTGATCTCGATCAAGGACGAGTGCCTCGCTGATATGGTCCGTCTGATCGTCCCCTTGCCGAAACTTCGCGAACGCGTACTCTGCTCGTGAAAGTGTCTCATCGACTGAAATAGTCGCCTCTCCAATGGAGTCTGTCCGACCCCCTTTCTTATGCTTGGCTCGAGAGGACCGCTTTTTGGCTGACACGAATGTCATTTCACTGCGCCTCTTCTCGCAGACAAAAGAAAATAAGCACCTTTTGATTTCATCTTGTGTCACTGATTCAAGCTTGGGGCTGGAAACAACTTGAAAGTGAGATAGCGACCTGCATGTCCGCCGCATTCGAGCCCGAGCCGAGCCCTGGCTGATAATCTGCCGCGGACTCTTCACCCTCGTCGATTTGAGGCTCGTTCACGTGTCCCGTCCCTCGTTAAAAGGACGGCGGGAAATATTCCCGACAACCTTCATGCCTTCATTGTGGTCCAAAACGCATACACAATTATAAAGAAGACCAAGTTCATCAACTCTTCCGAGGCTACCCAAGCATTTCCCATCGATGCTCAGGCCCTTGAAGTGGACGCCGTTATTGGTAGCAACCAGTGGGAGATCGCAGAGAACCAGAGTAATACTGTGACTTAGGTAGCAACGCTTTGTACTGCGAATTCCATGACACGCAAGACAGCCAGCAAACATACTGAATGGTCTCGTTACGTTTCTGTTGTGATGCATTGATGTCGGAGACTTGGATTTTAGTGGCTGTGCTGCTCATCAAAACCTGCTTGCCACCTCGCCACTTCGACAACTCCCAGTCTCATCTATTATTCAACAGCACTTCTCTATGCGTAATGCTTATGCTTCAATTAATCCGTGCCTGGCACGTCCGCTAGCAAATGCATCACCAAGTCGCCACTCGACTTTCATTGGTATCCGAAACTACTTTAGGAGCTTGGCCAGACAAGACTTGTATCAGTCTCATCCACCTCGTTCTCGTGGTCTTTCTTCATCGGCTGCCAGCCATGCTGCTACTGCTGCGCACCTCAGGCCATCCCAATATCAGCTTCCAACGGACGTCTATTTCTCTGAAAATTCGCCACTGGCTCCCTCCTCTCGGTTTGACTGGCGACTGAGGGCTACGTCGCGCTGCCACCTCAAAAAGGATCTGCCAGGAAAACAAGACGGTCCCAGAGTATACATGAAACGCGTCGTTCCTTCTTACACGCAATTGCAACCAGGCGAACCACTGTACGAAGAGATCCAGGCTTACCATGATCGGCAAGTTCTTTTCTCCCGAGGGTCGACACCGCGTGACTAACTGCCGTTGAATCTCCACACAGATTTTTGCCCCTACTGGATGCGGAACAAGCGGAAGACGAATCCGTTCTTCGTGATCGTCTCTCGACCTGGTCGTTATCCCGCTTACGTGAGGAAGGTTACACCATCACAGACCTCCACGCGTATTGGGTGGAGGCCCCGCAGTTTCGGGACCCGATTGCGTGTTTCTCTCTGGGTCCAGGCATAGTTTTACCGGAACACAGATTCGAGTAAATGTCTCCTTCAAACAGCCTAGGAGTTTTACTCATCTATCTTGCGCCAGAAATGGGACCCAGGTCCTGATGTCTTGCCATGATCCTCTGCAAGAAGTACCTTTGCGTGGTACCGTTATCGCGAGCAACGCTACGCAGATTCGCGTGATATTTAACCACAAGTTTGATATCGGTGATGGTCTGTGGCGTCTTGATGTCGGCCGGTCGAACATTGTTTTCGAACGGATGCGCGCTGCTATTTCACACTTCAATCACGATCCGGAAGTGTTGGAGGCTGGTCAGACTCCTGACAGGCAGTTCGTCTTACAGGGCACCTACCTCCGTGATGTGCTTCTCCGCTCGTTCTCTCCGATATCGGCCTCTCTGCACCGACCCTTGCAAGCTCCTGACGAGGTCCAGTATGTCTCACATGAAACATTGGAACACCTGAGTCAAGACGAGCTCGAACACGGCGGTGCATTCAAGGACGACATGAGGATCCAGAGCTGGGCGCGGCGGTACGCACAGACAAAACCGATCGAGATGGACGGCGACCCCGTGTTGGATGGCCTGAACGCGACACAAATTCGCGCAGTAGCGATGATGATAGGGGAACGGATTTCCCTAGTTCAAGGTGTATGTCCAATCTCTCCAGATATTTGACAAGATTTGACGGACTGCCCCGAACGCAGCCTCCAGGGACAGGGAAGACGAAAACTATCGTCGAGGCCGTTAGACTACTCAAGGTGCATTTCGCCAACGGATAGCTTGACGTATTGATCTTAACAAGTAACGCAGACTCACTTCGAAGTGCATCACCAGATCCTCGTCTGTGCATATACCAACGTAGCAGTGGATAACCTTGTGGAAGGTTTCGCTGACACAGGTTTGAAGCCTCTGCGCATCGGTTTTCGGGGCAAGATAAAAGACAGCCTTACCGAGCACACCCTCGACTACAAACTAGACCAACATCCCCTTAAGTCAAAGGTTGATAAGCTTCTCGAAGACAAGAGCAACGCGGGGAAGAAGCTATCAAGCTTGACTAAGAAGATTGAAGCAATACAAAAGGCTCCGACAGCTCGGGCTGCAGGGCGCCTTGACCAATTACGGTCGTCCGTGCTCGCGCAAGAACGCCAAATGATGGCGATATCCGCAAAGTTGTACGCTGTCCATCAAGAAATGCTTCGTGATATTACAGCCGCTGCTGATGTGGTACGTGATCACTTCTTCCTTTTTTGTTTTCTGACATCGTGTAAGATTTGTACGACTTGCATTACATCGGCCAGCGTCGCACTGAATGTACTTGACTTCCCTGTGGTATTCATTGACGAAGCATCCATGTCAACAGAGCCGGCATCCCTCATACCCTTGATGAAAGGAGTACGTGTTTCATCTTGATACTTCTTGCCGATTCCCGATATACGAGCGCTGCAGGCTCGACACGTTGCCCTCATCGGAGATCATAAGCAACTTCCGCCTGTAATCACCAGCCGTGAAGCACAGTTGAAAGGCCTTGGGACCAGTCTTTTCGAGAGGCTGACCGAAGAAGGCGGTGAGTCGCACTTCTTTTCAGTTGAATGTTTGTTCACGATTAGTCATTGCGGCTAGTGGTGCCGTCAATTATGTTGGACATCCAATACCGGATGCATCCGTCCATATCGCGATTCCCGTCGCATGAGTTTTACGACCTCTCCCTGCGAGACGGGACCGTTGACACGTTCGGGAATATCTCGCCGAACCTCTTGCCTCCACTCTCGAGCCATTTGCCGGTAGACGCATCGACGGGTCATCGAATACCTGTCGTGTTCCTGGATCACGGAGGTTCTGAAACTGCGAAGGATCGCAGTAGGGTCAACTGGAATGAGGCGTATATCGTGTGCAGCGTGGTGGAGGACCTGCTGCTGAAAAACGAGGTTCGTCTGGTTTGAAGTGGGTTCCCAAAAATGGGTTGTGTTCTGACTTGGAAGTTCTTCCAAGTATCTTCGCGGAGAAGACATTGGCATCATTGCCCCATATATTGCGCAGGTGTCACTTCTAACGCGGCTTCTTAACTCCGATGAGAAATACCGTAAACGATTTTCGACCACGATGGGAGACCGTCGGAAACTGCAGCTCGGTGACATTGATATCAAGACTGTGGATGGGTTTGAGGGTCGGGAGAAGGAGGTGATTATTTTTTCCACAGTGCGAAACAATCCGTCAGGGCAGATCGGGTTTCTGGCTGATCGGCGGAGACTCAACGTTGGTCTCACACGGGCCAAGCGGGGGCTTTTTATCGTCGGGAGCCTCAGCACGCTTAAGGAAGGCAAACCGGCCAAGGGTCGGTTCGACGAAGCTAGTTTCATGTGCAGCAGCGGGGGAATAAAGGGAACTGAAACGTGGAAGAGATACACAGACTACCTGGTGGAACATCGGATGGTGCTTCAGCTGAGTGGTGATCGACTGCATAAGGCGCTGTATGGCCACATGCCTGGGCTGTTGCGTCCATCACGTTACCAGTTGGGATCGTACGATACCTCTTACTTACACTCGTGAGTTGGCCGTGTCATGGATTGTAGGCAACCTGTGCACGAATGATTGACAACTGATCTGAAAAGCCAGTCTATAACGTCACGGTTTGATGCTTTTTTTCTGGGGCTATGTGCACATTCTGCATAGAGGTTTCCCGACGGGTGGCAACCCCTGGCTTGGCTCTGGCATGTAGGCTCCCTAAGGAGTAGGCGCTGAGCCACATCGGTCACTGAAAACCACCACAGAATGAGCCAATGACTACTTCTCTAACCACGACTTTCCTATTCTAACGCTACATGAATCCATGCAGCATTTGTTCACGAGACCAATGTCTCATCGACCCTTTTCGTGGAGAGCACACGTAAGTGGAGTGGATGTTTCCGGGCGCGCAAGAAAACATTTTGCCACGCTCAACATACCCTCGATCAAGGCCTAGAATTGACGTGTGCTGCTACCAAGTCACATTTTCGCATTTAACGTTGACATGCATGCAATTTAGGTATACTGCCGCGATCAGGTTTGGCCTGAATGAGGAAAAGGCTGTCGCCTTCAAAGGTTCCGTCTCGGAAAGAGGACAGCATTTTCTGTTTTTTTTAGTGTTCATGCCCGGCTCGAGCCGGAGCCGGAGCCGGGGATGTCGGGGCTATGCACAAGTTACTCGGCTAGACCTACGTCTAGTATTACGTCATGAATATATGACGGAGGACACGTCACTGGTCTCGTCCAAAGGTTGGGGCTGGGGAACGGTATAATCAAGAAATGACTGTCAGAGAGAGAGAGAGCTGTGCCAAGTTCTTAGCAAAGGACGAGCGTCATAGGTTGGAGAGACTGACTTTCGGACAAACCATTTTGGGCGTCTGTAGATTTGATCCGGATGAGTCAAAGAAACAACCCTGAAGGCATGGCGAATCCGGCGGTCACATGTATTTGCTTTTTTCGTGCTGTCCGGAACACTGAATCGAAATTAATATGCCGCTTGTGTCCTCGGGCACGATTAGAGAAGATCCTCAGTCGAGCGGGACCTTGAATCGAAACATCTATCGGGCATTTATCAGAGGGCGAGCTTCTATGGTGGGTTCTTCTATCGAGAATGTGGACATATGGGGAAAGGGAGTGGTTGAGAAGGACCCTGTGTGGATGGGTGGGTGATGGGATGGTTGATAGATTCAACCACTGGCAGGCAGAGCTGGACTGGAAGATATGATTTACGTACGGGCGTAGATGACCACGTGGCATTCGAGCGCGATTGCCAACTTGCCAGCCGACGTAACGAGCGCTGACAGTGTGAATTTGAGTGTCATCTGCGCCTCGTATTTTCCTGTGCGTGACGAGATAAATGACCAATGTCAAATTACCGTCATGTTTCCGCTCTCCCGACATTCAAAAGCATCGTCGTCGTCCATGCTCGCTTCTCCCCCGTCCACGGTTCTTCTTCTCTCGTCCTCAACTACCCGTCCTCTTAATTAACTCCCATTCCCTTTCTTGGCCCACCCCCCCTTCTTCGTCCGCTGAAGAATCTCCACCCGGTCTGCAAATCTCCCTCTGCAACTCTACTCCTTGACGACCAACAAATGTCCCCTTCCTTGGCCTCACACGACGATGTACACTCAAATACCTGCTCTCCCCAGCACCTTCAATCGCCACTTCCCTCCTCCGACGCTGTACAGATGATCACTGCCTCCCAACTTGACTCCGCCATCGGCGCCTATAGCCACAACCTCTCGTCGACCTCTTGCCGCGAACCGTTCCTGTGTACGGCTCCGTTCGGGTACGCGTCCAAGCCCGCATCGCCCTTCCCCGACCACCCGCGCCGTAGCTTTGCTCCCTCGCGGTCCGACGAGCGCACAGCACAATATTCTGTACCAGCAAGTCTCAGTTTGACGCCTGCCAACCTCGCGGTTCCTGTACCAGCACATGGTGGGGCTGGATCGCCGTTCGATTTATCCCCGTCCCCTTCGTTGCACAGCAACGGCTGCAATTATGCCATCCCCGACGAGCATTCCTCCACGTATGCAACCTTCGTTTTGACGCGTTCGCGCGCTGTAAAAGTGAGTTCCCTTGTCGTATGACACGTATTGTGGAACAGCCCTCACGAGACATCAAGGTACGCAAGCACCCGAGCGCCACCTTCCAGGCCCTGCGCTCGATTCTTGATTCATTTGACGATGGATCCGTACGTTTCCATGAGTTTTCTTGCCAAGTCGAATGTGCAGGCTGACCCAACAACCAGCCTGATCGCCGAGGCGCCGGCTTCTGTTTGTCCATGTGGACCTTGAAGGATCTGTCCGCCCTCGATGAAGTGTGGATAGTTCTCAAGTCCCATCACGATGTGAGTGTGTTTCCTTTGTTACTGTGTGGCGACCCGTGTCAGCACTGCACGCGTGCACCAAGGCACTTCGCGTCCTACCTAGCGACGCGACGCGAGTGACGTGTTGCAAGCGCTCGAGTCTCAGATCTCAGCAGAGCTGGCTCGATTGTATTGAGGGAGCGATGAGTCAGATTTTTTGACTCATCAGGCACCCGCTGTATCGCCCTCTACTTATCCTGCGCTAATCCTCCCGAAGCGGGGGCTGCGGTTTGTTTCGCCCAGGCGATCGTTCTTCCGTACCGTCCTTTTACAGACGATTTTGGTCGTACTCATTATGTTCCGTCCTTGACAGGCGTGTATATTTCTCTCGCTTTCCCTCCCATCTTTTACTATTTTCCCCGCTCTCGAGGCCGACCTGGAGCCCTTTGAGAAGCTTCGTCGTATCGATTTGTTGTCCAGGGTAAGCTGCTAGTTTTCTTGACCATCCACAGTTTTCAACCGCCCGCCTAGTTCCCACCGTTGCCCATAATCCAAACGGAGAAGTTACCCCATAAGCTCCGCATGTCGATATCTACGCCGGACTTTCACAACCGGGTCTTCGCCAGACGTCTCGGCGGTGATATTCAAACGTCGACTTCAGACAAGTTTGTGATGTCGAGCAATCCCCCCAACCCGAGAACGACGTTCAGGGTCGGTGACTGGATGTCAGTATCTTTTTATCATTTTATTTGAGATTTATCCCGTCGGGCCGGTTGAATGTTTCACAGGGGGGCGCGATCGAACCCTCCCCCGCCCTTAATAAGTCACGCCCTTTTTTCAACATTGCTGACTTGATTTTTTTGCTAGATGCAACTCGGTCACCTGTGCCGCTCACAACTTTGGGTGAGTATCGTCGTCTTCGTTTTTTTGTTTTCCGCAGCGGTGGCTGGTTCGCTGTGATGTAGCAATCACGTGTAAGGCTCTGGGTACTGTTTCGTACTAGTCACAGCGTTACCTCGATTTACAAATTACACCACTCTCCTATTCCTGCGGATGCACCCGCCCTCTTTTTGCTTCCGTCTATTTTTTTCCTCGCTTGCATAAAATTATGGTTCTGACCGATTCATTCCCTTGCATGATCCTGCACAGACGCAATCTCGCTTGTAGAGGTTGCGGTTGCCCTCGTTCAGAAAATCAAGCCTCGATGAACCGTCAAGCTCTCGGCATGTCGACTGTCCCCCGCCTTCCCACTTCCCCGCGTTTCGCTGGCAATACCGGTTCCGCACCGTTATTCACGGGCTCCCCGATACCAAGCCCTTATCATGCTGCCTTGCAACATGGTGCTCGGAATGCTCTGGCAGCTCAGTCTGCCAATGGTGGAAAACCTGCGTCACCATCTCATCCTCTCCTAACTCCGTCTGGTCGTTCCTTCTCCGTGGGAGGCAAGGTGCAGAATATATCCAGCGACCCATCTTCGCCCTGCATCATGTACTGGCCCGATAATGAGCCGTTCCCTGAGCAGGGTCAGATCCGCCCCAGCACCCTTACTGGAATCTCCGTAAGTTGATCTGCAGGTCTCGACCTCGAACTTTGTTCGGTAACTGACTTTGTCGTAGCAACCTCCCATCTTGAACACAGGGAATCGCGGACCGATTGAGCATCAACCCGGCGATTGGATCTGCCAGAAGTGCAATTATCTGAACTGGAGGCGGCGCAAGGTCTGCCAGACTTGCTACCCCTGTGAGCTTCTCTCCCCCATGTTGTCCTGCTGTCGTTCTCAAGTATGTCACAGACGCTGAGGGCAATGGGGATTCTATCTCAGCTGCAGTGCAGTCCGAGCGGATCAACTTATTAACATCGCTTCTCGCCCAAAATCAACTGCCATTACGAGCCACTCCCCCCTCTGTCGATACTCCCCGCCGAAATACTGTGGCGCAGGTGCAGCATCAGCCTCAATCGGCGCCCATCGCGCCATCATTAAGGCTTTCCCGCTCCCGCGTTGACCTTGGCACCACTGGGCAATATCCGGATTCCCACTTCATTTACGAGACCTCGGGTCCCCAACGATCTGGGCCACCGCCTGCGTTTCCAGACATGCAAGAGCTAGAAGACGCGCTCCCTATCGGTGCTCCTGTTCCGCTCTTGCCTTCCTTCCTGCAAGATATTGTTCGATCGCCCACGTTATCCCCTACGTCGACGTCTTCCGCAGACTTGTCGATAGAGGAGTACGAAGATATCGCTCCCCCCGCTCTTCCCGGCCGTGATAGAGTGATGACACGCGATGATAGTACTTCCAAATTTGCTCTCGGCAATATCTGGAGGCTCAACGACGAAGAGGCGACGACTGTGGCTGGCATTGCTTTGCCTCATCACGAGGACCTTGTTGGAAGCAGGAAGAGCAGCCAGGAATTTTTGCGTCGCCACTCCCCCTAACGTAAGCTAACCGTTCACATCCCTTGTGAAGAGTTGACTGATGGTCGCAACAGCGTCGCTGCTTCCTTCAACAATGTGTTCGTCTTTCACTGTGGAAGACTCATTAGATTAATATTGTTATTCGTCAACTTGTGCTGACTCACGGACTGTTTGGAAGTTTTTGGGGATCACATCGTCAGTAAAAGGATCTCTCAGGGTATAACTGCATCTTTTACAGCATGTTTATCTTGTTCATTTATGTTATTTTGGAACATCTACATTAGTGTACCTGTCGTAGCTACTAACTTGTGTGTCAAGAAACGGTTGGTGTCTAGGTGTTGTTAAATAGAATTGTTGCACGCTTGCTCTCAATACATACCCATGATTATTTATTCAACCTATCTATCGTACACGCCGCTTTTCGACCGTATGCCGACTTCACTCCACCATGAATTCTGACTCGATCGTTATTCGAGTCCACCCCGATGCACCCTCAGCCGCCGTCAAATTTCTATCACGAACATCGCGTGCGTCAGAACTCCAAGTCGCAGAGTCCGAACTCCTGCGTTCCATCAGAGGTGCTCTGAGAGGTTCTTCCTCCGATTCAGTAAACGCCGTCCATGCGCCACTCTACGACGACGGATGTGACTCGTGGGCGGAGCAAGAGCTAGCGTGGAACGACCGCTGCGTAGTTCTTAGTCACGGAGGTGTCATCCAGAGGAAGTGGGACTTTTCTGCTGAAGACCAGGCCATACAATGCGCGTGCCTGGGCAGGTTCGCATACACTTCCAACACCACAGGGCCCGTGCACCCCGGCGCTCATTACACATCCAAAACAGGCGAGCAGCAGCAACAGCAACAGTCTGAGGCCGATCCGTCGGCTGAATCCATCTTTGGCCCGTTCAGGACCATCCAGGAGGAGCGGCAGAAGAACAAGCACGCGCAGGAGGAGGTCGCGGCGGTGTTCGTGTTCCTGCGCAGTATAGGCAAGGTCTACCTGATCAACGGAACTGACTACACGTTCTCCCTGCCCTTTCTTGTTCGCAGAGCATGGCCCCTGCATCCCCACGGCGTCATGATACAACGTCATCTCGATCCCCTGGAGATCGACGATTCGCGTGCCACGGGCGACGCACCCCTCCCTACCACGTTCACGATCACAAACCCGTTCTCGGAGCCTGCCGCCGTCGGCATAACCTCCGGCACACTGGGCGATTTTCCTGGTCGTCCCACCGGGGTGTCTGACGAGGAAGAGAACCGCGCTCGGCCTCTCGTCGTCATTCCTGCCGTCGAGGAGGTCGTTTGGGTGTCTCGCAAACCGTTCGCGATCGACGATATTCTCATCACGTTCAACTCTGAACGACAAGAATTGTCCGTGTGGCGCTACGTTTATCAGCCCAGTCGACGCACCTCACCATGCCGCTTCGACCTTAGCCTCAATCTGGACCGTATGGCTCTTGGAAGTGATAAGGAGGCAGAGGCACTCCACGCTGCCTCGGAACATGGCAGGATGAAGGCATCCTTTTGGGCGCAACGGCTTATCACTCATCCGTATCCTGACGCGTCGTAAGCTTTTGTAAATTGTCACGCGACTTGCTCTCACCGTCATTGTCGGCTATTAGGCCGGGGTCGTTGTCTCAGATTTCCGCAGCTCTCTTTGACCAGCGTTTCGATGGCGTTCGCGATCACACGTTGTTGGCGATTTGCGTGCCTGGGGTGCCGTCTGCGGTCTTTTTACTTACGGTAGAGGAGGCGAACAAGACGGTGGCTTGCAGCTATCTGACGACCATCGACGCTATATCCGTGGTCCCCGTTGGCGCCACTCGCAAGGAGATATGGGATCTGTTAGTGGTCAAACCGAATGGATCGGTGGCTATCTTCACTCATGGGCTCCAAGAATTGCCTATCGTATTGGAAATCGCCCAGGCCGGGAATGCAAAGAAGGATAGATTTGGTCCAATAACGGGTATAACGTCGATACAGTCGGCATGTGTATCGTCTGTCACGCTGCACTGCGTTGGAGGACAAGCATATCGCGGCAAGTTTGACATGATTCCTCGCGACCGCCTCGTCAACCAAGCTCTGCAAGCTCTATCCCTCATCGTTCCTGCAAAAGAGGCCTTCGCTCTGCATTTGGAGTTTATTCTGGCGTGGTCCCAACGGAATTTCGGCGGCTCGTCGAATATGGAATTCCACGCATTGACCTATGCGCTCACGAGGGTTCTGGAACTTGGATTGTCCTACCCAGGAAGTCGTCACACGTCTGGTTCGACCGATTGGGAACAGTTCTTTGCTCTGAGCACTAGCTTCCGGGATTTCCAAGATGATCCTGCATTACACCACCTGTCTCTTCCTCCTCACCTCACAAGTCGGCCCTTTGCTCTGGTAGCGCTGAAACCCAACAATCCCCTACTGGCGCCCGTGCTATATGCGCTCCATATGCTTGCTGAGGATCTCCGGCTTGTAGTTCATCGACACGATTCGCTTATGTTGCTCGTGCCTCTGGTTTGCCAGATCGCACACATAGTAAGGCCAGAGTGGGCCGATTACTGGAAGCGCCTCTGTCCGAACGTCATGCCTGCTTGGCCCTCACCTTCTACCCCGCGTACGTGGGTAGCATGTCTCTCCACGACCACACCAGACTGACCGTATTTCAGGAGTCGTAATGCTTGACGATCGGATACCGGTCTGGCCTCCAGACATGGCCGCAATACTATATGGCAGGATCAGCAACCCTGAGTGGAAATTTCCACTGTACGAGACGCCGCGTCTAGCCGCCATGTTTGATATCCAGCCCTCATACGCTTTCGGCAAAGTCGAACCGCTAAGTTCTCTGCAGCGTCTCACTAACGCATACCTCTGTCTTTCTGACAGCTCGAATTCATCTGCGCAGGGGCGAGCTCAGATGACCGTCGAGACTCTTGTGCGTATGTGCGGCACAGCAAAGAAGGGACATTTATTTTTGGATAGCCTACCTTTGGGCATCGCTGCACCGCTTCGTGAAGCCATCCGAACCTGCCAACTTTCCCCTCCTTCCCACTGGCAGCCGGAGCATTACGAGTTGATTGGTCGACGCGACCTAGCTTTCAGTGTCGCCATGGTTCAGCCGGTAGTCTCCCAGCAAGGGATCTATCAGTCCGCTGAGACGTACATGGTGTGTGATTTTCGTATGTCGTCGTTTTTGCCGCGAGTTGATCCATTACTAGACTTCTCATCGTCGGACCACCATAAATGCTTTGGTCGAACAAGCGAAATTGGCAAGCGCAGGCGAAGTCGACGCGCTCTCTGGCGTGGAGCTGGGTCTCAAGTCTTTTGCAAGCATACGCTTCGGTCAGGATCGTCGATTAGAAGAAGTAGCGCGCATGCTGTGCTCGTCTAGGATCCCTTCCGTCCGGCTCATCGAGCGATCTGACTTGAAGTGAGTCGTGGTGACTGTCCTCTTAATAAGTCGATCAACTGTCCATGTAGCGAGCATGACCAAGCAAAAGAGCAGCAACAACAAGTCGTACGGATTGCCGAGAGGACATTTGCTCTATCCTACGGCAGAGCAATGTTCACCTTTGGCTCAGTACTGACAGTCACTCGCGAAGCATACGTCATTCCGAAGTTGGAATACCAGATCAGGATCCAGCCGTCCAACGCCATTACTGGACCTGAGCCTGGTAAGATACCTCAAGAATGCATAAACTGGGGGGAATTCCATAACGGAGTCGCTGCGGGCTTGCGTATCGCTCCCTGGGCGCAAGGCGTGGAAAGCTCCTGGATTGCTTTCAACAAACCATCAGAGTTGACTCCAGAACACGCTGGGTTCTTGTACGGACTCGGGCTGACGGGCCATCTGAAGGAAATGCTGACCTGGCATACGTTTGGGTATCTCACGCCCAAACACGATCTGACATCTATCGGCGTCCTCCTTGGTCTATCTGCGGCAAACGTTGGGTCGGGAAACATGCATGTCACAAAGTTGTTGGCCGTCCATACGCCAGCGTTGCTCCCTACACCGACGGTAGATCTCAATGTCTCTCTGATGACCCAAGCTGCTGGACTCGCGGGGGTCGGACTTCTCTACTTGGGAACGAAGGACCGCCGGATGGCCGAGGTTTGTCTCCACCAAATCAGTCGCAAGGACCTCGTGCAGCCTGATCTCAGTAACGAGCATAGAGAAGCATACACTTACTCCGCCGCTCTTGCCTTTGGGATGATCATGCTTGGAAAAGGGTCACCCATCCCGGCCGACGATGCTTGTCTCCAGCGGCTGCGTGTGCTTGTTCATGGAGAAACGAAAACTACCATCGCAGGGCCAAGTCGTCCCACGTTCGACGTCAACATCACGTCCCCAGCTGCGACTATGGCGTTGGGCCTGATGTACCTGAAGACGGAACAAAAAGACGTCGCTGATATTCTCGATATTCCAAGTACGGTCATTGAGCTGAATCACATTCAACCGAGCTTCCTTGTCATGCGCACGATTGCGCGGTCGCTCATCATGTGGAATTCGATTGGGTCGACCTCTGACTGGTTGATGAGTCAAATTCCAGAGCCTATCATGACGACTATGCAGGATCACATTGCGAATAAACAGCGAGCCGACGACGCCATCGAGTTGGCTTACTACAACATCATTGCGGGATATTGCTTTGCAGTTGGATTGAAGTATGCCGGTACTGCCCGTCATGAAGCATACATCATGCTGTCAAACTATTTCGACATGTTCAGCAGATTCGTGGCGACGAGCGGTGAGTCTGTCGATCCAAGTTTTCCGCGACGCCTTATGATTGATGGTTCCCCAGGCCCTAGTTTTGATCATAAAATCAAGCGCTCGGCCGTACGAGAGGGCCTGAACCTTATCTCGATTGCGCTGTGCATGGTTATGGCAGGCACTGGGGAAATCTCATGCTTGCGGCGCCTCAGGTATGCATTTGGGATGTATCACCAGGCCTTCAGGTATGGCGTGCATGTGGCAACTCATCTATCGCTCGGTTTGCTGTTCCTTGGAGCCGGTCGTTTCACTCTAGGTACCTCGAACGCGGCCATCGCCTGCATGGTCACTGCTTTCTTCCCCCGCTTCCACCACGTCTCATCGGACAACAAGAGTTACCTTCAGGCTTTACGACACCTGTGGGTCCTCGCTGCAGAGCCTCGCTGCCTCATTGCACGAGACGTTACAACTCGCGAAGCAGTCTATCTGCCTGTCAAGATCACGACGAAAGAAGGGAACGAGAAGGGCGTCACGCAGCTCATCTCTCCGACTCTGATACCGGACTTTGGGAAGCTCGTGTCCATCAGGATTGATACGCCTCGTTATTGGCCTTTCTTCGTGGACTTTGAGAACGTTCCTGAACACAAGATGAGTTTTCTGAGGAATCAAACTCTATACGTCAAGCGGCGAACGGCGTTCCTCAGTTACACTGAGGATCCCAGAGGGAGCAGGAGCTTGTTCGTTCGCTCCGGTTCTTCAGTCGGCGACGCCGCCACTCTCGATTTCCCGCAGTTGACGGATGCGAAAGCTCATCCTGCTAGCGATCTCACGCACTTTATTTCTTCATTCTCGAACGACACGCTCTTCCTCGCGTTTGCGGATTATTTTTCACGCGATGATGGGGAGACGTCCGAGGAGAGAACGTTTCACGCGTACTGTCACGCGGCACTCCTGGACAGCATTCTGCAAGACAAGATGGAAACGCTGCAGTCGCATCTCACGCTGTACCAATATCGCACGCAGCCTGAGCCCGCGTCTCACTTCCACCTTCGCCTGCAAGACCTGCGATTCGCGGTCGATTTCTACAGCAAAGTCTTTGATCGTCGATTCAGTGGTCGAGCCGAAAACAATCCCCGACCGCCACTCATTCGGGAGAACACGGTTTCGGGGGCTCTACAAGTCCTCGACGAACGCCTTGGGAAGGTGCAGAACCACCCCAGGTTTGCCAAGGCGCTGGGCCGTTACGCCCGCGGGGAACCCGTGTTCGACGACACAACCGAAATGACGGAGGCGGGGTCTATTTCCGAGTCCTCGGGACAGGGACAGGTGTCGCGCTGGCTCGCATGGTACTTGACGAGGAACGGCGTCCCCTCGGCCTCTCTCCTCGTGTTACTGCGGCAGCTGGCACGGGAGGCGCACGCTCATAGCTCAAGCCGGCCGCCACCTGAAGGGACGAGAGACTTGAGGACGCTCGACGTAGGAATCAAGGAAGTGCTGCGGGGGACGGGGACGAAGATGATCAATGCTTTTGGATCGGGTTGGTCGGGGGCGTCGCTGGATCGGATTGTTGAAGCGTGGCAGGGTGTCTCGTGAGCGGACTCGGAGAGGTTGCGCGGGAGGTCTGAATGACGCTACCCTGAAAGATGTATGTTACAGTCGATGCTGCTGAATGATGCACAAGGTGAAAGTTGAAAACAGTACGAAACTTAACCAACTCATGCCAGGTATCGGGGACTCTTAATCTGGTGCCCGGGGTGTGTCAACTTGCACCGGCGCAGATCATGACAGTGGTCGCTGCTGCCCAACGCATTATGACGTGATGGGCTGCATGATCATGTCAACCAACAGATCTAGATGGTGCCTGATCCACTTCGTCGACAGCCTCCTCCATCATCTCTTCCTCCCAATTGCGCCGCATCGCGGCTAAAAAGTCCTGCACACCATCGCCCTCCATGTAGGATTGAAGATTCATCAATGACAGTCCTATGCGGTGGTCGGTGACACGGTCCTGAAAAGAAGAAAAAAAGACTTCCAGTCGGATCGTACCGCCTAATATCCAATTGTTCACTCACCTGAGCATAGTTGTACGTACGAATCTTTTCACTACGATCGGCCGTCCGGATTAGATTTTGTCGGGTAGCACGACGCTCGGCGATTTCTTTCGTAATTTTTACGTCCATGAGGCGCGCTCGGAGGACTTGGAATGCGCGACGCTTGTTCTATGCGACGGAGACGCGTGAACACTCCAATCAGAAAATGCTAGCAAAGCAAACCGAACCTGGTGTTGGCTCCGCTCGTCTTGCATCGACACCGTCACGCCCGTCGGTATGTGGGTCAATCGCACGGCAGACTCAGTTTTGTTAACGTGCTAGGAATGCAATGAGCGATGCCCGATATGCAATACCTGCTGATGCGAACCTGTCCACCCGCCCCTCGAGAACGCATTACTTCGACCCTTACGTCCTCCATTTTGAACAGATTGTCATCTGCGGCCGGTTCTCCCTCTTCGCTGAGTGGAAGCACCTAGATGTCCCCAATGAGAAGACGATGCAATCATCATCTGAAATCAAACCTACAATGATTGCAACAGTGCTAGTGTGCACCCGCCCGCTCGCTTCAGTTGCGGGAACGCGCTGCACGCGATGGACGCCTGTTTCCCAACGCAACGCGTCATAAGCTCCGTCCCCTTTCACCTCCACGATCGCATCCCGCATCCCGCCACCTATCACTTCTGTGCTTTGGATGACATCCGCACGCCATCCTCGTGAATGGGCATGACGAACGTACACCCTCAAAAGGTCCTCCAGAAAGAGCGTCGCCTCGGAGCCGCCCACACCGGCTTTAAGTTCCAGCAGTGCAGAAAACGACCGCGTCTGCGAGGGCGGGACGAGCAAGGAGGGAAATGTTGTCGACAGATGTATCGACAAGCTCTCCTGGAGCATCGTGAACTCGTCTTCGGCCAAGGAACGCATGGTAGGATCGGGGTCCTTGAGGAGGGGGAGCGTATCTACTAGAGACTACTGAGCGGGTTATGGATGACGAATACCATCTTGAGCGCTAAGAAAGGAAAAAGCGGACATACTTGTCTCGTTTTCAGCCACGACGTCCACGCGTCGTATAGAGGCTCCAATTCTTTAGCTTGACGCGCGTGCGCAACGTCGTCTGGTGACGACATGGCTTCCGATATCTTTCCATGGGTGGGTTAATCGCTACAAGACTGACGTTCCTATCGAGGGGCTTGCCTTGGAAAGCAACTGTTTTCTCGTCTCAACGCGCTTCTGCACGGCCTGGAGAATGCGTGTGCCACCTTTTTCGAGCTGATTCAGGGCATTCGCGCTAGGTAGAGACGACTGAACGCGAAGTGAATGTACGAGCACGCGTTGGGCAGAGCGTCGTAGCAAAGTGGTTAGCATCGAAGTGTAAAAAGGAACCCTTTCGACAAAAAAGGATATCAACATGGCTATTATTCCCACGATTTGGTTGCTACCATCGCGCCAAGACATGCTACAGATCGGTCGTTGGAGTGGAAGTGGAGCTCCAGGGTCGAGAAATGCCAGCATTCGTCAGTCGAGGCCGAATAACCTCAGGGAATGCCGACACGATGAACTTGCCGTCGGGAATGCGATTGAGTTGGTTACAACTTCTTGAAAAGTCACCACCTGGTTTCGTACAAGCGCTGAACGAAATGACTCGGAGAACGCTCTGGCGATAGGCACGAGCCGGTAACCTCCGCATGCCCCATTCCCCCTATCTCCACTGGCAAATGGTCGCTTGATGAACGTTGCTACCAGAACTGCGCCGTGTCAGATGGAGGTAGAGTTTCCCCCCCTCGCTATTGATCTATATCTCGCCTCCGTTGAACCGTTTCAAGTTCGTGCACGGTCGAATATAAACTGTTCTGGGATACACGACCGTGTGGTCCGTTCGCACTAGCCTCACTTGCTCACGCCACTATGCCGGGTACCCATTTCGTCCTCGAGCCTCGTTCACGGTGAGTGAGCCACACACCCCAAATGTTCACCGTGGCACTGTCTGCCCCATATTAGTAGGGCGGCATCTGCTGACAGTTGTGGGTCACGGTACTACGTTAGTCTATGGGTTCTAATCAGATAACCTGTCCGAGCAACTGGCACCTGACGCAATTGGCACGAGCAAGACGCCCAAAAATGCACACCTCCAAGGAACTGAGGATCCTGATATGGATGTTCCACAGTTCAGGGAACGGGGTAGTGACGGGGACGGTAGCCCCTTTCTGCCGAGGATTTTAAGCCTCGAGCAAACGCATTTAGGTTCTTCCCCGTCCCCCTATTTCCTAATGGTTTGCAAGGTTTGGACTTGGTCTGCGCTTCGGGTGTGGCGGCTACATAGCCTTTTGGCCCCTTGAAGACTAGTAGTTAGCCACTGCACTCGGCCGATATATCATCACCGTACATCAGTGTCGGGACATTGAAGTCACCTGGGATCACCCGCGCGACGGGTTCCACATGGTAATACCGAGTTCAAGAGGCCGAAAGGCTGGGAACGATAGCAGCCCTGTGACACTCATCGTCGGATATGCGTCTGTGACTCCTGCACTGGAAGAAGACGATGATGATGAGCCTGTCCATAATTATCTATACATTCACTACTTCTGTAATGGCAGATAGCATTTTGAGGGACGAAAAGCCAGGGCGAAGTGGACATCTTGACATGTCTACTGTTTGCTGCCGGCATCTGCCATCGATGGGAACACCTATTTAATTTTGGGGAAGCGCCGCTGTCAATTCCTGCGCGAACGTGCATGGAGCTGTGGAGATTTCAACCTATTGTAAGTAATTTGCATGTTTGCGAAGTCCGCGCTCAGAAGTTACTTTACTTGCGTGTATTGTTCTGACACATAAATACAGGGTTTGAATGGCATAAGAAACACGGCATCATGGAGGAAATTATGTACACGAGTACTGATGGTTCTAATAAAATGCTACACAAGATATTCCCGATCAAAAGATGTAGATGCCAAGGTTCAATCAGGGAGATGGCGGGGACGAGCGTTGGAACCCGGCAGGCCGGTGGAGACCTTGCTCGATAACGTACGCGCGGCGCTGGGCAACGGCTGCGTCGAGCTTGTCCAGCATGCTAACGGTCGTCTCCCAGTCAACACATGCGTCGGTAATACTGACACCGTGTTTGAGACCGTTAGGGCCCTCGGAAGGAACGTCTTGGCGGCCAGCGTTGATATTTGACTCAATCATGACACCAGTTATGTTCCTATCACCTGCAACAAGCTGCGAACATATGTCGTCGACAACTTTGGGCTGGTTGTTGTGGTTCTTTTGCGAGTTCCCATCTGGCAAGACCGTGAGTTTGAAAAGCATCGCAAGAAACGAGAGACATACGACTGCAGTCGATCATGATGCTCGGATGCCTGTCGGGGCGGTACTTTCCGATGGTGTTAACGGCGGCTGTAACATACTCAGATGCGTAGTTGGGGCCCTTGGTGCCGCCACGGAGGATGACATGGACATCCTGGTTTCCACGGGTCTTGACAATAGAAGCAAAACCGTGTTCGGTCACACCCATGAAAGCGTGGGGGTTGGAAGCCGAGCGCATGGCATCGATAGCAACGGAGACACTGAAGCAAGACATGTGCGATAAGAATGTGAAACATCTAATGCTAATGAGATCTCACCTTCCATCGGTGCCGTTCTTGAAGCCAATTGGGAAGGAAACACCAGAAGCAAGTTCACGGTGGAGCTGAGACTCTGTTGTGCGAGCACCGATGGCACCCCAGGAAATAACTGCGAAGGCAAGAGTGAGATGGAGATCAATCTCAACGAGGAGACAATAATACATACGGTCAGCGATGTACTGGGGGGAGATGGTGTCGAGAAGTTCTGAACCAACGGGGACGCCGAGTTCGGTCAGGTCACAAAGGAGCTGTCGAGCAACTCGTAGACCTTTGTTGATTTGGAAGGATCCGTCGAGGTCCTAGAGGAGTGCACAATGTTGAGAGAAGAATGTGACCCGCGAGGCGGAGAGACATACCGGGTCGTTGATCAGGCCTTTCCAGCCGACGGTCGTTCTCGGTTTCTGACAAGCGGGTTAGCCGGAAAAAAAACTTGGCACGGGAAGCAACACACTTCGCTACCGAAGAGAAGACATATGTTAGGTTCGGAGATAGACCAACGAGGTTACATGTATGACTCACAAGTAAGCACGCATGACGATCTGTAAATTTTCCCATGTGGGAATTTTGGCTTTGAGGAGCTGGGCATATTCGATGGCTTGCTCTGGGGAGTGTATGGAGCAGGGGCCGACAATGACGAGCACGCGGTCGTCTTGGCCGGCAAGGACGCGTGCCGAGTTGTAGCGTGCTGTGATGATCGTGTTTTGGGATTCTTCGGAGGGGGTGATTTCGTGTCTGAGCAAGGCAGGCTGGACGAGGGGGTCATACTGGCGAAGGACGGGTGAGTGGGGGGATCAGGAAGGGAGTCAGGGAGTCATACGCCAATGACGCGACGGTCTTGCATGTATTCCTGGAACTGCTTGTCGTCGGAGGGGAATGGGGTGGCGGCGTAGGCGGACGGCATGGTTGAATATGCACTGAAGAGGAGAAAAAGAGTTGAGATGGGGAAAATCCGAGTTAGAGGGACCCGATTTTTATACGAATGATGTCGTCCAAAACGAGTCATGGATGTACAACCCGATCTGGATCTGACCATTACTCACACGGTCAGCTTGATGGAGACCGCCATGGCTGGTAAAGTCGCCGTAGAACTGGATCCAGTACCCGGATTTTGTGTAAAATCGAGGGCGACGCACGAGACAGCGCTTTTGAAACAGGGATCAAAGGTTTTCGTGAACATCGCATGGGATGCGAACGTGCCTCCTCCTCCTCCTGCGACCGACCACGTTCCTTCAGCGGACCAGGACTGGTTTGTCCCCGTCGTCCTCTCCGACGCCCGCCAAGATTCTGACAAAGGTCGGCGATAATTACATTCCGTCCTCGTCGTCCTAACGGGGCAGCACTTATCCTGTCCTTTGCGACATCTCTATCGCCGACGTGTTCCTGTTCGCCCCCGATCCATGCTGACTCTTTCCCTTAGCTGGCCAGCCGGCCATTGTTTTCGACTGCGTGCTCAATCCATCCATCAAATCGCGCTGTCTCAAAAATCCTGACTTCAAGAACTTCATCATCGGTATTTACCTCGCCGCATCTCTCTCATCTCCGATCTCACCGCCCCCACTCCAAGAACTTGCGTTTCAACGCATCGAGGCGCAAACAGACTTGCTCCTCTCTCGCCAGATTAGCACCCCCAACATCACCTCCAAAGGCAAACCCCAATCCCGCCGCGTGCTCGTAAACCCGGCGCTATTCCCGCCTGGCCACCCCAATCACCAATCACCTCCACCGCTCATCCAAGAAGTCCAGAACCGGTCTACCGGCGTACCTGACAATGTACAGCCAAAGAGCATCCTGAAAAAGCGCCAAGCACGCATCCCCGCTTGGTCTTGGACGCAACAGGGATCCCATATCCACATCGTGTTCGACGTTCCTGATATTGTAAGCAACAGTCCTTCACGCATCTCGCGAGCTGTACCCAGGGTAACCAACTCTATCCATCCATTGAAACACAGACACGCACGGTTATCCCCGACTCCACCCTCGACGTCGAGACCAGGCGTGTCCTCCTCCACATTCCCGCTCTGTACGACTTTGATCTCAACCTTGATTCACCCGATTCCGAACTCTCCGCTATTTTTGGAGCCAACGGCACCGCCGAGCAAGCCCTCAAGTTGAAACGCATGCGCAGCCTCGACGTCGAAAACGCTAGGGCCGAGTGGCGCGTCGGTGATAAAGCGATCATTCTGTTAGCCTGATCAGTAGTATTCGTCTTTTCACAGCTTCCAAAAAAGCAGATTGCATTGCATCGAATCGGTGATGGCCGGGCGCTGTCCTTCGACTTGGAGCTCTTGGAGCACCGGCCCCAACAAGTGGCGGCGTGTGTAAGCAGACTCTGGGCGCAGAATGATGCAGTAATTTACACCCAAAACGATTTCGTCGAAGATCTATTCAGCGCGGAATATGTGATAGACTTCGGTTCCTTGTATCTGCCATCATCGCCTCTCCAACATGCGCCAATCCGTTCATTTCGCTTGCGGAAGAACAAAGAAGACGATGCACTGCACTGAATCATTTAGGAGCAACGCGTCGCGTTCGGGAATCTGTTTTTTTGCCTTCTTCCAGGAAATCTCGCCGTCTTCGCATGAAGAGTCCTAGAACAAGGACCATCAACGATGAATTTCCTCGCGTTTGGGGCTCAGAGAACGATGATGCCGTGGGCTTTTGTGGCTTGGCGGGGATCACACTGATCGGTTTTCATGATCGTCAGATTGCAGTTCGGGGCCCAAGTTGGCCTTTCCGCAGCGGGCGGTCTCTCGTTGGGACGGGAAGCACTCGCTAAACTACTGTTTTAGCGCACTCCGTTTTCTCAGCCCGTTTCCATTCAATTCAACGTTTTGCAGGTCGACCCGCGGTCGTTCATGCAACCTCTGGCAAGCATGAGTTCCGCCGGCTCTGTCCGCGCGAACACGCGATTCCTAGTAGGAGTAACAGCCAGAAAGTTCAACGGTTTCCCTGAATTCAAGACTTTTTCCACTATCCGAGGCGCGATAATGGACGAACGTTCGGAACGTATCCGTACTCGTATCAATAGCTGATTCGCACTTGTGAATATGCTCACCCATTTGCCCATTCACGTGCACTCTCGCAAGGGGCTAAGTGCGCACACGCCATCCCAAACGGTCTAGAGTGCAAAGAGCGCGTATCGACGCCCACTTATCTCGATGATACCATAATTATCGATAAAGCCAGCGACCCGTGGATCTTTAACCACCTATTTGGATCCAGTCCTGTCTTTGCATCTGATCCTCTCGTCAACGAAAATAGCAACGAAACAAAGAAGAAGACAGACAGTACGGTACGATAATTATGCATTCTGAAACGAGATTAAACAGGTGGCCGTTTTGCGCCCTAAAGTCGACCGGGTAGATTTCAAGTCCTCGTCCACCGGTTCTGTCCTGCCCCGTACCCGGACCGAGATAGATAATTGGCGCCAAGGTACCGCCAAGACCCGGATAACTGGCGTCGACTGATTGGGTATGTACATATGTATGGCTTCTCTATAAGAAGAACAGCACACTCGAACGATCTCTCTCGAGTCGTGCCCTCGACCGCGGATCAGCGACTGGGTTGGGGTGGTGGCACCCAAAAAAAAACGCAACCGACCAGGTTGGGCAATTCTTTCTCCTGGACTTGTGGAGAGCGAAAAAACCGTGCGGGGGGTATGCGCCAGGCACGAACGAAGGCAAGAAAGTAGACCCTTTTCAAGAAAGAAGGATTCGGGAAGAAGAAGAGGTGGGGGGCTGGGAAGCGCATGGCTCCCCGTTGCATTTTGTTCGAACAATATTAATACAATATCATTCCTACCATGGTTTGGTATCATGCCGTGCGCGCCGCAGGTGCGCATGTTACATTGCCCCCCCCCCCTCTCCTCCCCGTCGTCTTCGGTGGAGAATGGGTGGGTGGGCTCAGCTTCCCGTCGGACTGCGCTTCTTTGCTCATAATCGCTTGCCAAAAACAAGGACCCCAGGCCCGGGTGGCTCCACCACTTCTACCGCAATCGCACAAAAAGAGGCTCGCGAATTTCCTCCGAGGAACGAAACGAGTAGTATCGATATCTGGGATTGATGGGGGCATTTGATTTTACTCTAGGCGCTTTTCACAACAAGCGCGGTGTGTGTGGGAGGAGGGAGCGCCGTGAGAGCACGACAACGGCCTGACTGCAAGATTACCATGTGCATTGTGCAATCTAGCGAGATAATGGCGTTGGAAAGAAGAAGAAAAAAGCTCCAAGGCTTGTCCAAATGTTGCCCCAATCGTTGACGGACCTCATTGTCAAGGTCCCAAGGTTAGCTACTATCAAGTAAGTTTGTCCCCGCACAGAAGTCAAATTTAGTTTTGGTCCTGGAAAGTCGGGTCAAACTTGAAACTTGCTGGTACTGCGGAAGAGTTTATACGCGGCAATAATCAGCATCACAAGGACCACGATGTAGGACATTCGTCGACGTTTCATCGTGACCTTCCCACGCTCCTGGAACCGTTCACAGCGCGAACCGACATACATGCAGTGCCAGCTCCGACAATGTTATCTGATAGCCGTTGACACCCCGTCGGTTGATAACCGTACGGTGCCCAAGTAAATCACCGGCTATGGAAGGGGAGTCGAGTCGCTCCCTAAACCATATGCAGTAACGTTCTCGCACTTAGGTCTGATAGCTCCATGCGGGTTCTCAGGTGCGAACGCCATCACGCATGGGGAAGAACTGTGATAGCGAGCGACGGTGATTATATTCGGTCCCAAGTTAGAACGCAGACATATGGAATGGAACGATACTGTGCAATCGTCCGAGGTCGGCGGTAGTAATGAATTCGGAGCTAGGGCTCGACCGTCATGAAGGAGTTCACCATTTCGGCAAAGTCTACGAGACCAGAGCGATGGGAAAACGATGAAATACTCCGTATTTGTGGATGACACCATACCTTGGAACGTTTGCTTGGTTTGTTTGATGCCCTCAAGTTGACTCTCCTCGAGATCCTGCGTGAGCTCCACCATGTCTTGGTGTTTCTTGACTGACAACGCCTGCAAAACAACGGACCGGAAGAGCGATGCGAACGTTCCATATGAATCGAGAAAGTGATTGAATAGCACAGACCACGAGCGGTTTCATGGCTTCAGCGATCTTGACGATGACCTCCCGCTTCTGGTCCTCGATGGCAGCGTACTTGGCGAGGAAATCTTGATACGTCGCTTCCCTGTCCGTATCCAAACAGGCTCGTATCGTCACGAATGCAAAAGTACGCAGCTCTCTCTCGCTCACATATCGTTCACGACCCCTTCGACCTCGGCCTTTTTTCGATCAACCTGTCCGAGATCGAGTGAAGAACGAGTGGCAAAAAGAATGAGAGAAAACGAACGTGCGCGTCGAGTTCGGCTTGCGCCACTTTGAGAAACTTGTTCTCTTTTTCCTTTTTCTGTTTCTGCCATGTCACTGTATGCGCGTATATTATGCGTGGGCGACGGGGGGCGTGCATTGAACGCACCCTTGAACTCGGCGACGGCTTTGGCATACACCCTGGTAAGTGGTGTTCAGTTTGGTCGCTGAGACGCGAGGACGTGTACTTACTCTAGTTCGCGATCGTCGCTGTCCGGTGCCTTGCTATATTGCGACAGAATATCGTCGTCGTCGTCGTCGTCGTCCGTCATGTGAGAGAGTTTGCGTGGCATTTGCGTTTCAAGGAGAGAGAGCGAAGACGCGTCCGTGCAAAATGCGATCACGTGAGCAGAAAAAGTCAAGTTGGTTGTGTGACGAAGCAAAATCTAGACAGGACGAGCAAGCTATGTGGAGGAGTCAACGCGTCCAGCGCACGAAACATCTCCAACAGACTCGCCGCACATCCTTCCACCCCAGCCAGCTCCACCTTTTGCCACGGAAACCACGCCATCACCTCGTTCCCCTCCTCGAACCGCTCCGTCGTGCTCACGGCAGACCGCCCGCCGCCGTTGGTCGGTGCAAAGTGGAACACCACGACGTACGTGCCTAGAGTCAGATCTCCGCCTGCGAGCGCATGCCGTCGCATGAGTCGGCAGAGCGCCAACCCCGAACGGGGACCGGTCACGAACCGCGATCGTTCGGACACTTTGGCGACGTCGAGCACCCTCAGGATGCGAAGCCGCATGTCGGACGAAAATTTGGACCCAGATTCGATCTTTTGTTCCATCTGTCGTCTCCACAACGCAAAGTCCGTCTTCGTACACGATATGCGGTGCTGAATGCGCTCCGCTAGGCCACCCCTGCAGCGAATGGATGGGAATCGAGCGGAAGATGGACTGTACGCCGAGGACGTACCGAACGAACTTAGGATCTTTGCCGCGAGAACGCTTGTCCGGGCTCACCATCACACCTCGTTGAAGCTCGCGATCCGTCGACGACGTGAAATTATGGCCGTGTTGCTGAAGGAACAGGGAGAGTAGCTCTGCGCCCGTGCCTTCCTTGGTTGGATCGGTGGCCTGAGCGACGTTGGTCGTGAAAATCGTTTTCATCACTTTCTTTGGGGATGTGGGGCGATGCTCTGGGATGGGTGGTGGTGCAAGGGGTTTGAGCTGGACGGATGGCTTGGTCGTCGGTGGGATAGGTACTAGAGGAGGTTTGAGGATCGATCTGGGTTTCTCGGCAGGTGGTGGTGGCTTTAGCATCGGTTGACGGGTACCTAGACCAGTACCTGTTTTCTTGTTTGAAAACGTGACGTCTGCTACAGGAGGAGGAAGCAATACTGGTGGCTTTAGCACCTTGAGAGGAGGCAGCACTTTATCCGCCTTTGCAGGGTGGAGAGCGTGTGCAGACGATGGAGACCTCAATTGCCGCCCGGGCACCAAAGGTTTGCTTGGCCCAGCCTGGGCCTGCGGTTCGCTGGGTACATCAAAATCTACGAACGGGTTCCGTGGTCGCCCATGGGTCACGACAGGCTTCTTCTTTTTGGGTGGACTCGTAGGCTGCGTGATAACTGGCCTGATAGACTTGACAGGCGACTGTGGAAGGTCGTCAAAGGCGGAGACAAACTTGGTTATGCTCTCCGGAGGCTTGTAGTGTGACTTGGGTTTCTGAAAGCCGTCGGGTCCCTGTAGACGAGCTTTCTTGGTCGGACGGTTCATGCGGAAGAGTCAGTAACGTGATATGGTCAGCTGAGGCGTACCATGACCACTCAGGCTGGTCGGTGCCCCTGGGCCATAAATACTCGACGTCTCGAGCTACCAAGCTTGGACCAAGTTTCCCTCTGTCTATCATGGTCGTCTTGACGGATGCTGATAAACGCGACATTGGCCAGGTAAGCAGTACCGCAGCACAGAACTCACAGGGTGACCGATTCGATTCGAATAGCACTTCGTCTTTGGCTTTCACGGCCATGAAATCAGCGAGAATGCAAAGACACTCATTCGCGATTATCATGTCGGGTGCGTCTACCTCTAGAAAAAGCGGCCGTCTTCTCTCTCCCTCACCTGTATTCGCGCAGCAACATCATCCTCATGAAGAGGAACGTACAAAGTAATTCAAACTGTCCTCTTTTTCCACTAGCATATATGCACATCTCGCAGGTATAAAGCACGTACACGGACTCGTCAAGAGTTTGCAGCAGTTCGCCAAGGACTGTGGTCATGTTCAACCCCTCATGATTGGGATCGATCAAGAAAATGGTGAGTCCGACCTCCCACATGTTCTCTATTCACGCATGACGCTCTCAAAGGACTTGTGTCCGCGTTCAGCTCTACGCCGCGCTACACGGCCGGGACCCAGTTGTAAGTCCAGGTTCTGAATCGTACGTTCGTAGGCCTAAATGGATTGTTCCCAGTCCAGGCGCGATGGCACTCGCCGCGACAGGGGACCCAGGGATCGCAAAGGCGTGCTCGTTCGCCACTGCGAAGGAGATGAAGCTTGCCGGGATCAACTGGGCATACAGTCCCGTTGCGGACGTAAACTCTGACCATCGCAATCCAGTGATCGGTAAGTCACCCGAGGTTTACGTTGTGTTTCTTGGCTAATCGTGACTGATGGCAGGAGTTCGATCTTTCGGGGACGGTGTGTATCTATCGACGAGGGCGAGTACAAAGTTTGTTATTCATGTGATCGCTTAGATCCGCGCGAGGTTGCAAAGTATGCCATGGCGGTGAGCAGTGGGCTGACGGAAGGAGGCGTCGCGCCATCAACAAAGCATTTTCCAGGACATGGAGACACACACGTGGACTCGCATCTGGCACTGCCAGTGATCAAGAAGACGGAAAAGGAGCTGTATGAGACGGAGTTGGTCCCCTTCCGTGCGCTGATTGAAGCTGGGGTTGCCACGATCATGACAGGCCACATGGCGCTGCCGTTGGTGGTGGGCGAGGATGACAAGGAGACACCGTGTTCGTGCTCTCGAACGGTGACGACCGAACTGCTACGAGATCGTCTGGGATTCAAGGGCGTGATCGTGACTGATTGCCTGGAGATGGACGCGGTTGCTGCAAAGTACACGACGCAGAAGGGGGCGGTGTTGAGCTTGCAGGCAGGGGCGGACATTGTTATGATCTGCCACACGATGGGATGGCAGACAGGGGCGATAGAGGAGACGTACAAGGCGGTCGAGAACGGACGGCTGTCTCTCGATGCGCTGAGGGAGAGCGGGATACGAATTGGGGAGTTGAAAGCACGGTTCGCAGGCACGTGGGAGACGGTGTTGGACGAGCTGGACGAGGCAAGACTGGGGGAGATCGTGGAGGTGAACGCGAAGCTGAGCGAGGAGGCATACCGAGCGTCCACTGCGGTAATCAGGGGTCCGTTGCCGGAAGTGGGGCAAGGGCCGGTGTTGGTGCTGACGCCAGAGGTGGAGAGCGTGAACAAGGCTGTGGATGACGCAGGGGAGGGGAACAGGGCTGGTCCGCATTACGTCGCGTTCGCAGCAGGGATTGGTGAGGGAACGCAGCACATCGTCTACTCGAGGTTGCCGGATCCGGAAGCGGAAGTGCCTGCCGAGGTGGTCAGGGCGCTGCGGCGTGAGCCAGCGCTGGTCATCTTTGTTACGCGAAACGCGAACAGCGGGGGCCAGTGGCAGTTGGGGTACCTGCGTAAGCTAGGCAGGCACGTGTCGGGATCGACGGCGGTGGTGATGCTCGCTAGTTGCGGACCGTACGACCTGTTGGACGCCAAGGATATCGGGTACGCGTGCGTGGGCAGTTTCGAGTACACACGGGCAGCACTGGAGAAGGCTAGCGTAGTGATACTTGGACACGGACGCGCTAGAGGCCGAGTGCCGGTGAAGGAATACTTGTAGTCACGTGATCTAGTATGTGAAGCGGTGTTAAACACTGCCTCCTTTCTTGAGCGATATCTGTCCTACTACCGATCCCTTTTTTTTTTTTTTCTTTCATTCTTTTTTATCTGAATGAAGCTGCAAAAGTTCTTCGGTCGCGACAAACTAAGACCGACAAAGGTGACGCCCCTCTGCGACGCTGTCTCACCACCGACGATCGACGATGTAGATGTTTCCTTTCCCTGTTTCGCTTCTTCCATCCTGATTCTCTTGTCAGGATGCAATTGCTGCTCACCATGGCTCGTTCGCGCCCCCGGTAATACTCCAATCCCGCGACCCTTCCCGTCAGATCTCCAGGCCATCCAACGAAGAACACTGGGAAGTTCTCAATCAGAACCATCCGGACGATGCTACCCGCGTACCCAGTCCGCGCTCCTATCAGCACCCTTTCGTCGCACCCTCAATTCCCTCTCGCTCATCTTCCCTCGGCTCTCTCCCCCAGCCCACTAACTCTCCTCAGATCCCATCAGCCGTTCCCGTATCTCCCCGTTCATCTTCTCCCTTCAACATCGCCGCAAACCCCACTCCCGTGTATGCACCACAGCGCAATCTCAAGTCCGACGATCGCGTCTTCCGGAAAAAATCACCGCCCGTCGTAGCAGGCGCAGCTGCCCTAGGAATACTCAAGGCCCTCGATCCCCATCAGGAAACCACCCCTGCACAGAATCCTCAAGATTCGTCCGAGGACCACCATGTTTACAACGAACCTCCACGGATAGACAAGGACAAGAAGGAGAGAAAGGGTTTCTGGGATGGCATGCTCAGGGATAGGGACAAGGATAGGTGGAGGCTCGACAAGGACAAGGACAAGGATAAGGATAAGGATAAGGACAAGGATCGTCCGGACCGCGTGCGTGACAGGGATCGGCGCGATGACGATCTTGGCACAGCGGAGCTCACACGCATGATCGGTATCTTGCTTTCCACATCTAACATCTCCGATCCTAACCCCCCGTCCGTCAGGTTACCTCACCGCAACCGCCTCAGAGGACTGGTCCGTCGTTCTCGAGGTATGTGAACGTGCATCCGCCAACGAGGCAAACGCCAAGGAAGCGGTCAGGGCACTACGACGTGAATTCAAGCAAGTCCTCTTCCTCTTCCTGTGGTCGGGTTTTGGCTGACGCTTTTCCTTTCCACAGATACGCGGAGCCAAAGGCTCAATTAGCCGCCGCGAGGGTGCGCATCCACGGATTGCCCCATTTGTCTCGTACTGATCCCATTCTGTACTGCAGTTGTGGGCGATCATGCTTCGAAATGCCTCAGATGTCTTCATCCAGCAGGTCTCGCAGCGCAAGTTTATCGAGACTGTCGACGACGTCCTTTCGTCTTCACGAACCTCGCCCGTAGTGCGCGAACGTTTGATGGAGGTGCTGGCCGCAGCCGCATATATAACATCCTCTCGTATGCTACACATTCGCGTTCGGGACCCCGACGCTGATCCATCTATCAGGATCTCAATTTTTGGCAAAAGAAAAGGAAAAGGATGGCTTTCGTGCTCTCTGGTGTCGTCACAAACCAGCGGACAAACCAGAAGCGGGGATTCCCTTTGATACAGAAGACGCCATGTTTACCCCGCCTGTTGCCGCCCCTCGACGACCTTCCTCTCAATACTCTCTCGAGACACCAGTTTTTGCACAAACAATTTCCAGAGATGATCTAACCCCCACACCTCCCCCTCCAGAGCGTCCTCCGGTGCGTATCCGTAGTACGATTTTTCGCATTTGGTCCATCGCGTTCAACAACCAATCACAGAGCCGTCGGCGTTTACAACAACATCGCGTTATACCGCTCGAGGAAGACATGCGGCGTTTGTTCCAGGAATGCAAGATTGCTCGCGGCAATGCTGATGTCTTGTCTCAAACACTGGCTTTCGCTAAACCTGACGCTCTCGATACTGGGCTGATTCCTGTGAGCCCGTCTTCTTTTCATCGCGTCCGATGTTTAACCGATGCTGTGTTCAGGAATTTCTTGCAAAGTGCCGCGCTTCCCAGGAGCTAATTTATACTCAGATACCTTGGGCGTCTGCAGGTGCTGAGCGCTCTCGATCCGAAAAAGAGGTGACCCAAAACACTCGAATACGTCTAGTAACACATGAATCACAACAAGATCTCACTGCAAATACGGAGGACGTGCCAGATGAACTCACAATAGAAGAAGAGTTGCTGGCCGCCCTGCTAGATGCAAATGAGGCTCTCATGGGTGCTATGGGGATATATGACGACCTTGCCAGGGTCGCAACCGAACGAGCTACCGAAGAGAAGAGTAAGAAAGACGTCAAGATGGACAGACGGGTGCGTTTTGATTTTTGCTCGTTTTCGACCCAATATCGAGGTGACTTCCCCTAGCAATTGAACGACGACTTTTACGTCGAGCCCCCAGGTCCCTATACAGGCTCTTCTCACCCACCATCGCCACCACATTCATCTCCTACCGCAACACCGCAGAAGCATTTCGAGCTACCCACCGTCGTGCCTTCGCCGAACCACCCTTTACCGCGGATTCCACCCAATCTTGTGCCGAGTACATTGGCGCAGAACCAATCCGCCGCTCATCAATATCCATCGCAAGCCAATACGCCGACGCTCCTCGCCCCGCCTCACCCCCTTGGTCCTCGTTCGCCGGCGCAAGCTTTAGCGTCATCTCGTACGCCTTCACCAGATCGAGGACGACCTTCTAGGCATGGATCTATGGAGAGCGACAAGGAGCACCTGTCGGATGTGGTGGAACGGATGAATATTCGAGATGATGTATCTGATAGCGAAGAAGACATTCGTACGCCGATGCGGCCAAGCGCCAAGGCACTGGGCAAGCGGCGAGTGATCGAGGACGCAAACGGTACGTCAAAATACTTTCCAGCAGGTCGCCGGTACTGACCCTCTTTCGTCGATAGACGGCGAGTCGAACAATGCGTTTTTTGGCAAGAACAACCTATACCGAGACAGTGCTGCTGAATCTGACTCGGACGACACCGGGTACTTGGTTAAACGTCAGCCTACACACTACGTTTACGATGCGGCTGCGGAGCGCACGGCACAACACCTCCGAGAACAGTTAGTCAACGGAGTGCATTAACATACGAGACGCCACGCGCGCTCGACAACTCATGCTTTGTTGTAGATGTTTTTTTCCCCCCTTGGAATGTGATGCACGCACAATGTTGTACATTAGCTCTGTAGTTTTTTTTTTCTTCTCACTGTTCGGACTCCATAATTTATCTGTTGCTGAGCACAAGGTGTTGTTTGGCTGTGTTGCACCCGGTTTCTCCATCTTGCTCAACCACCGCCAGCATCCGCGCGGTTCACGTTTTCTCAACGTCCTTTCCTCGGCTTAGGCCACTAATACGACCATGTCGAGCGTAAAGAAAGAGAATGCCGATTCTGACCTCTACGGAGGCAAGCGTTTCTTCAACGTGTCAGAGTTGCGCTTACACCCTCTCTCCACAGACCTGTACGACGACGAATTTACGGTTCCCCTCGACGACGAGTACCAATCGCCCGTCGAGCCCACTGCACCCTCGTTGACACCTGACAAACCTTGCGAGCCAACGCCCACGACGACGACGACGGCCCCGGCCACGAACGGCAAGTGCGAGTCTTCCGGATCTGGCACGCTTCCTCCAAAGCCCCCCAGCACGGAGCCACATGGACTTTCTTATTCTGCCCAGGTTGCGAAGCAGTTTTCTGTCTACCAGCAGACACCCAGCCAAGAACGACAGCAGCGAATGGACAACGCACAGGCGAACTCGGCCTTGGCCTCGGGTCCGTCCGCCATCGCGACGCACGAAGGACCGGGCGACCGCGGGTCCCCTCAAGACAGGCCCATACGGCCGTCGGAGATGAAAGACGAAGGGTAAGCCCCTGTTCTTCCTCCCTTGCAAAAAACGACGCAGTGCTTGCTCGCCCAAGCCCTCCTTGGTTGGCCCTTGTCGTGCTTCTTACTCTCCCACGTGACCAAATGCATCCGATACATGTCGTATATGTTTCAAACGTATTCGCCCGCAATAGTGTCATGAACGCACGAAGGAGGCCCCCCTCCCTTTCTTTTATTTCTTCTTCTTTTTCTCTTACATCGTACATGCTCACGCTCTGCTCGCATCTCTCTGTTGCATCTTTTTACCCACCGTCGTCGTCTTTCGTTGCCATGCTAATCTACCGCTTGGCTTGCTATCTCACTCTCTTCGTTATTCGCCTCTGTGCCTTGCTTACTCTGGTCGCTACCTCACCATACCTCTGGTCGCTAATCACTTTTGTATCGAATTCACGATACCGCTGGACCTTGGACGACTCATCTCACGTTGCTTCACTCACACACGCACTGCTCTACTCTAAATAACTCGATACTCGATTGCCTACGGAACCCGATAGCAAAATGTTCATTGGAGGACTTAACTGGGACACGACAGATGGTATAACGCTCCACGCACATGTAATCAAACACTATTTTTTGCTGACACATTTGCGCTTCTTTTTTTTACTTGTCTGAGCAGACGGTCTGAGGAAATATTTTTCGGAATTTGGCAAGGTGATCTTTTCGACGTTACGGAGGATGGGATGCCGGTAACTCGGCGGTACTGATCTTGTCTCGAAAGGTGGACGCATGTACGATCATGCGCGATCCCGACGGTCGGTCGAGGGGCTTCGCTTTCCTCACGTTTGACGACCCGGAGTCGGTGAACGTTGTCCTCGCCCGCGATCACATTCTCGATGGCAAATCGGTGAGACGCTCGCTCGCTCTCCTGTCGTTGACTAACAATCTCTCTCCTGACAGATCGATCCGAAACGCGCGATTCCAAGAGAAGAACATTTGAGAAATACGCGATATTTCGTCGGCGGTCTTTCGCCTACCACCACGGCAGACTCGATGCGCAAGTTCTTCACCACGTTTGGCAAAGTGGTCGACACTACGGTCATGGTAGACAGAGAGTCTGGCCGCTCAAAAGGTTTTGGGTTTGTCACGTTTGAGGACGCGACGAATTCGGATCAGTTTGTCGGAAAGTTGGGTCTCATGCTAGATGACAAGCAGGCGAGCCTTTTCTCTCCGACTGCCTGTCAGGGGAGCCTAACCGCGCGCCCAACGTAGATCGAAGTGAAGACCGCGCAGCCCCGGAGCCAACGGGACCAAGCTCGGAACATGGCGCCAAATCGTGAGCCATATTTCAATGATCAAGATTCGCGGACGCCATCGGCCGCGGCCGTTCCGTTCAACGCACAGCAGGCTGGCAGTCCTGCCATGTCCATGCTGTACCAACGCATGATGAATCAAATGCCTCCCATGGGTGGCACCACCGGAATGAACGTGATGAATCCGATGATGATGGGCATGGGCATGGGCATGGGCGGCATGGGAGGGATGAACAACTTGGGTGGCAACATGGGCGGTATGAATGGCATGGGCGGCATGGGTGGTGGTGGTGGTGGAATGGGTGTGGGTGGAATGGGAATGATGGGAGGAGGAGGGATGGGACCTATGGGCGGGATGAACCCGATGGCGATGCGGATGGGGATGAATGGGCCGATGGGCATGGGGATGATGGGGCAGCCCGGTGCGGCGATGGGCATGGGCAACATGGGTATGCGGATGCGGCAGGGGGTGGGTATGCCAGGGGCCGTAGGAATGGGCATGGGCATGCCAGGTATGGGTGGCGGGGCGATGAGTGTCGGCGTGGGCATGGGTGCAAACGCTGGGCGTATGGCGATGAACTCGGGGTTGGGTCCTTCTCGAATGTCGAATCGTGGACAACATGCCTTCCATCCGTACGCGCGGTGAAATGGAAGGTCGGGGAGTGCTACTTGGAGGAGGATTCAGAAGGCTGTGCTGTCCACCAGTGGAATGCTACAAGCGACGCCTGGACGACTCTTCCGCTGAAACCCGAGGCTCAGATCTGTGTACCATATAATCCTCCCTCTTCCCAGTGTTTTCGTGCCATGCCGGCATGCTCCGCTCGTCATACTTGTATTTATTATAGTCTGCTTCGTGTCCCTTTTTTCTATTCTCTCTTACTCTTTCTTGTTAGCGGACAGTCGAGGTATTGTAATAGTCGTATACCAACGCCAATGCCATCTACTATTGTAATGCGAGTCTTATCATCGAGAGAGGTACTCAGGTCGTCCATTTCCTCATCTTGGCAACCAACGACCCGATCTTGTCGCTCCCGGCGTCGTCACTCGCGCGCCCCTCCTCGTCCGTCATCCCGACGTAGGCCTTCCACTGCTCAAGATCCCCCTTCTCGACGCCCAGCGCGCGCACGATCGTCTCGAGGTAGCCCAGATCCGCGCTGAGCTGCGCCGCCCCCGCCGGGCTCAGCGTCTTGATCTGCGGGAGCACGTCCCGCGTGAGGTGTGCGACCGTCGCACGGCCGAGCGAGGAGAGCCATGCAACCGTGACGGCTTCAGGCGAATGCCCTTGCCCTTGTCCCTGTACCCGTTCATCACCTTCTCCCTCTCCCGTTCCCGCTCCCGCTTCTAGCCTGGACCCCACTCCCATCTCTGACACGCCGTCATCTACGCCCGCCACCGCCATCAACCCAGAAAGCTCAAACCCGAGCGCGTCGTCCTCTGCATACACCTCAAACAGCCTCGCCAGGTTGAGCAGCCCGTCTCCGACGCGGTGCGCGACCTCGCTCGGGCTCAGCGAGAACGTTGGCACGGCGAGTACACCACCGCTCCCCGACGACGACGACGTGACACCCCCCACCATGCCAGGTGGTACAACACCTTCTGGCGCGACGGACCACAGTGGGAGCGTGGCGTAGCCCGCGAGGTGCGCGTACAGCGGCGAGAGCAGGACGCGCTGCAGCGCACCTTGGTTCGCACGCGCGAACGCCGTCAGCGCGACGTGTGCGCCAGGGAGAAGCGGCAGCAGAGGGTGCGACGACGATGACGATGGTGAAGACAAGGATGCAGACTTGGTCGTCGAGATTGGTTGTCCAGCCTCGCCGGCGAGCCCCGTCAAGAAATCACGTAGTTCGACCGAGTTGAGCGACGATTGCGCGAGCAAGAGTCCCTGGCCCTTGGTGGCGCCGGGAGTGTACACGCCAGACCCCCCATTTCGCCACGCGGTTCGAAAGACGGTCGACACCTGGCCGAGCGATGTCTGTAGGCGGGTCTCGAACACGCCAAGACGGTCTTTTACTGCCCGACCAGCGGCGAGGAGGTGCAGCGCATTTTGTATGTGTACCCAGTCTTGTGACGTGTAGTCTAGGTCTGCGAGCTCTTCGTCCTCTGGAGCGCCGGCTGTCGCATTTGGTCCAGATCCAGGAGTCGTCGACCGCGGATCTGTGTCAACGAGGCCGGAAATGGAATTGGTCCAGGTTGTTACGAACGCACTGACAAATGCATCCAGGGTACGCACGAGGCCAACGGAGGCGTAACCGTGTGTGAACGCTAGGCAGCGCTCGATGCTCTCCTCTGCAGCGCTGAATACGTCCACGGCACGTTCACGCATGGCCCGGGCAGCCCGATCGCCATCCAGGTCCTTGATGTTGCCAGGAAGCGGGGAGCCCAATGTGTCGTCCAGTAACCGCCTCTCGAGGGTACCAAAGTCGGCCTGAAAATCGAGGAAAGGTTGGAAAAGACAGTGATCCCACTCTTCACCTTCGTCTGCACCGCCACTCACGCTTCCCCCTCTGCCCGCGCTACTCATCGACCGCCAGGACATCGACATCCGCATAGAACGCCTTCTGGAATGTTTTCCTTCGTTTGGAGAAATGGGTGGAGCTAACAAGGAAGGAACAGATGCACGTAGTTTCTCGAGAACTCTCTCAGCACCTCGCGCAAACTCCTCGGACACTTGGTAAAGCTTCACTACGTCCTTGAATGCTGTTGCGGCGCTACCATTATGGAAGAGTGCAGCAAGACGCTGAGCGGGAGGTGGTGTGAGAACATTAAGGGTGGTATAGATGAGGGCGGAGAGCGTGCGCTCTGGGTCAGGAAAGATGTTGGGAAGAGCGACGCGCTCTCCATTCAACATAGTCAAAAAGGAGGACAGGAAGGACGAGTAAAAGGTGCTGAGTGATTGGGGAGGCTCTCCCTCGCCGGAGCCATGCTCACCCTCGATGACTGCCTTGCTCCATATCTCCACAATGGAACTGCGTCGTGTGCCATAGTAATAGTTTCTGAATTCGCCTTCCCGCTCGATGTCGCCAAAGATGGCGTAGAAAGACTTGCAAGATTCCACATCGCAAGCGGTCACGGCACGGACGAGATCCGGAGAGAGAGCAGCTTCGAGCTGGTTGGCGAGCGAGGTCAGAAGTGCACGTCGTGGTTCGTGCACGTTGCCAGAAAAGGTGGCGGGGGTAACGGAGGTACGAGCAGACGCAGGCATCAACCGAGCGGAAGCCGATAGCCTGGACGCGGCGCGAGCATATGCCTTCTCTGCGAGCAAAGCGGTGACTTCAGCCTCCAGAGCGGTCCACGACTCTGCCTCACGGAGGACATCGCGGGCGGCTTCCATGCGCGTTTTGAGAGTATCGAGATGCTGCAATCGTTCGAGGACCTTGGAGGTCGTGTTGGGTTCTGCAGCGTCGGTAGCTGTCTGGGGCACCACTGTGCGAGGGAAGGACTGGGCTAGGACGTTGCGCAGTGCCAGTGCGCTGTCTCGGGTGAAGTGGATGTCATATGCAAGACGAGGAGCTGCGCGTGCAATGTCGTTGATGATATGCTCGAGGGATGCAGACGTCGACTGGGCTGCGATGGATGTCGTGGTTTGGAGTGCGTCAAGGGTGGATGCATGGGCGATGAGCGGGGAATTGAAGTGGGCGGGATCGCGTCGGGGAACGTCGAGGACGGTGTTGAGCCAGGTTAGCACGTCGGGAGACTGATCGAGCTGTTCGACGACCGACGCCGCAGTCGCTGCAGAGGCCATGCCAAAAACCGCGAATCCCCCCGATTTCACCTTGTAACACCCAACGACGCCTCTCTGAACAGCTTCGGAAGGAAACTTCTGCAGGTCGGATATGGTGTAATGGCTAACATTGCCGCCTCTCACGCGGCAGCTCGGGGTTCGATTCCCCGTATCCGAGTATGTAACAATTTTTTGTACCTTCTATTTAGAATAGTCCCAGAAAAAGGCATCGTAAGGACAGGATGGTGCGGCGTCAATGTCGTAGACAGTACATAAGTGACAACCGCAATGGTGATGAAATCAGAGTCATCTAGTACTAGCTCAACGGACCGACATGGAATCATATATCATACCCTTGTGATGCTCCACATAAAGAGCCATGCCCCGTCCGAGGTGGTAGATTTCACCGAAGTCAATCTTGATGCGACTCTCACACTGTCAGGAGAGAAAACTGCTGCATCAAGACCTCCATCCACAGGATGGATGACTTGATCAGTTGATTTTCCCACCCACAGCTCTTTCCAGGAATCTGGATTATGGCAAAACATTCTAATGCTCTTCTCAGAGATCTTGTCAGCGATCATTCCCTTGCTATGTGAACACCGAATATGATGCTGCCACTCTCTGGAGACAAGAGGTGTCCCAGGACATGCGCGAGTTGATGCTGACCCTTCTCGGAGAAAAGCTTCAGTTGTCTGCGAGCACGATCGTGGAAGGCACGAGACTGACATGGAAGAATGCAGCAGCCCATATTACTGAAACCTGTCCACAAAGATCATTCAGTGTGTTGCTATTCGACAAGCTGACCTCCGCCGTATGTTCTCCTGCGCCCAAGAACGGAGATAGGAAAGCCGGATCGAGGGCGTTTCCCGCGATAAATTGTACTGGGAACAACTCTGAACCGGAGCGGAAGAGTACGTGACCGAGGCCCCAGAATTCTAGCCATTATCCGTAAATCAGAAACCAGACCAGCGGCAGAAATAGTTTCACCTTGCTTCAGATCCGATGCAATGATCTGTTCGACAGGGAAGCCGTCTGCTGCTGCTTTGCGTACGTCATTGCCAATTAGAAAGCTGACATGCGCTGGCAGCAACTTCATAAGTGCAGGACGTAACGCAAGGACATACAACAACATCCAATGTCAAAGAGTATAACCCCTTCGCATTCTTGGCCCAGCTTTAAAACATCCTTATGAGCGGGCATTTTAGACATCTTGAGCCTTGCAACTTGTACTTGAAGCGTCGACATCAGTCTAGCATGATAACAGGCCTACTTTATGAAATTGAATGAACGTATGCAAGGGTGTGGGAACACTTGAAAAGTAAGCTTTGGATCTAAAGATCCTCCTGGGGATTAGACTGCCTCGAATACATACAGTATATGCTTGTGCTTGGACGGTGAGAATATGCTCCTTGAGTTCATCTTCGTCGTAGATGCCACTGCTGGACTTGAAGAATGCCAAGGATGCTTCATCTAGGGCGAAAGATAGGATCAAGAGGAGGCACAATCCTTTGAGTATTGGAGGTTGGATGACTGATTAAAGTGAACAACTCTTGCCACCCGTCACTCATGTTAACGGCAAAAACTTGAGACTTCTTTATGTAACTTACACATTTGTGATCTTCAACTTCCCTTTCTACTCGAGTTTTGACAGCTCTGATTGGAGGAGAAAGTGTATTGTCAAACATTACAAGCCAACTTTGCAGATCGGCAGCCTGGACCTGCAATTGTTGTGATTAAAAGAAACCTGATTGCCCATAACTAAGAAGCTCAGCAGTGCATGCAAACGTGGCTCGCGTGCCTCGATTCGAAGTTCTGGCGAAAACGAAAAAGCACTCGGATACGGGGAGTCGAACCCCGAGCTGCCGCGTGAGAGGCGGCAATGTTAGCCGTTACACCATATCCGACCTGCAAGGGCGGGTGGACGTTACAAATTCAAAGCGCAATTCTTCCGCGTCTCAGCGTCGTCGGACTCATCTGTTTTCGATAAAGTGATGGAAAGAAAACCTTCCTTTCAAAGGATCGTTGCATGCAACTCTGCCAGCTTGACCCCACAATGACGTTAAGGAGACACAATAAGGGAACGACAATGATTGGTAGGCACCACTGTAGTGCGTGCGCCCAGTGCCCGACTCGGATCCACGTCCAAAAGCCGACGACGACGAAATTGTTCCTAGCCTAAACACATTTACGTTTCTGCCATGCTGTGAGGATCTTTTCAATGACTGCAGCTCAGTAAGTATCGTGGGTGCTTAGTATCTACTGTTTATTATGCGAGGCAGAGGGGGATTCATCGGATACTTACGACATCACCAGGAAAACTTGCTGGGCACGAGTCAATGCACACTAGATGTACAAAATATTAGAGCGGTATGTCAAATTTCCGAAGGTCTTCCACAGGTAGACAATCCTCTGCTGTCGGTCGTAAACATACGGGTTCCGAGCGCCACCTGTACTTTCCGGTCGCCCTGTCAATCCGTCGGACTCCAGATTGCTCGCTTTAGCCTTCAGGATCGGGGGTTAGGCTACGGCTTTGCTTGGATGAGAAAGGGATACGAACATAATATTATTTTCATCGTTGCCAGCCAGTAGGGCTCGAGTGCTCGCAAAAAAAGGCCACTGGAAATGCCTCCAGAAAGAAAAGAAAAAAGGTTCTGTCCAAGTCACTGATCACTCCCGAAGAAGGTCCGGCTGCGGAGTTTACCGCGGACGATATAGTTTGAAGTCTCTGATTGGAGGACGGCTGGTAGGGTCGATTGTCGGCTAATGCCGGTCAGCGTTACGAACAGCACTCACTTCGTCTGATTGTAGACAGTCGACATGAAAATTGGTCGCAACCACCGCACAAGTTACACCTTGGAAAGAATAGAGGCTCGACGCTCAACTATGCTGAGAATGTTATCCATGTCCTTGACACTAAATCCGTTCTCTTTCCCATGCGCCACAAGTACGGGATGCAGGAACGAACAGGGTCAAGGTTCACGCAACGCTTCTGAGCACTTGCTAAAATCGTTACGTAGCTCAACTCGGGGGCCCAGATAAGTAAGCTCGGATCACCTGGACGGCTTTACATATCCCCTGCTTTCGGGTGCGAGCGACTCAGTCTTCACCCTGCGACAACCACGGTTGGCGTTTCCAGTCAGACTCGCTCGTCTGTCACGAGAACGACTGGTACCCCCGACTAATCAGAACGTCTTCTTCACTTTCATTCAACCAATTTCTCTCTTTTTCTTGGCGATCTGTGGTTCCCATGTCTGCGGACGATACTGACTCGAACTTGAAGCATCAAGCTTTCAAGGTTGCTCTATCTGCTTGTAAGTCCATATTTCGTCTCCTCCGATCGTGAGTATCACGCTTTCACTGTGGCGTCATAGCGGCGTCATTGGCGGTTATGATGGTGAATTTTATATGGCAAATGCCTGACGAAGTGAGATGTATTTGGCCGTAAGTTTGTTCCTTGCAGCATTCGCGATTGCTCAAGTGTCACGATTGTAGGAAGATCCGCTTCTCTTGGCAGCCGCGACTATACGTGTTTGCTAGATACCTTGGAATGGCCAGTCAGATGTGAGTGGTGACTCCAGTGCAGCTTCTTAGCGTTGTCCCACAAGCGCGTCTCTCAGATTCAACGTATATTTTACTATTCGGATGTATCGTGGAGTCCGCACCTCGCCCGCTGGATGCAGCGCCTGGTTCGCTTATCAGGCGATTGTAGTTCAGTTCTTTCTGATACTCGTCGAGGCACTTCTCATGCATCGTAGTAAGTGTTCTTGAATGATGAACTGTTCTAAGGCCGCTTAAGAATGCTTAGTTTATGCCCTCTACTTGCAAGACCCGATGATTTTGTCCGTACTGGTCGCGATTGCGGTTGGTCAGGCATCGTCAATGGCTGTCAGCGCGCACTTCTCACTGCCGAACGTTGGGCACACTGATACTTGCATCATTCTGAAAACCCCCCCTGGAAATGCCTATTTTGGGTGAGTTGGAGCTCCCGTCTGGCAGTTCGCTATGCTCATGACGAACATGTGGCGTTGGGAACAGGGCAACAACCATGATAACATGCATGATCATTTTCTTCCTGAATTTATGGAAATACCTCGGTTTGCGGGGCAGACGGAGGCGACAAGAATTCGTGTACGTGGCAATCAGGGATTCCTTATTATCCGTATTGGCAATATCAGGTGAGGGTTTGTGTTGATGTTATCATTTTGACACTGATTTCGTCAGTTGTGATGTTGTTCTTGACGCTCAGCGCATTTCAAGTTATACGGCTGAGCATCAGCGGCAACCTAACGTACTAGTGCGTATGTTCACACGTGGATTATCCTCCCCTGTTTACTGTCCGATTGACAGTTGGTTAGTATGCGTACTTTGGGTGGCTGTAAGTTGCTCGCGTTCGTAGAATCCGTTTCAATGACGAGAAGGCAAACGATACAATAGATTGGCAAAATCATCATAAACCATGAAAAGTTACCTCGTGAATCTGATGAACGGGATTTCGGGGAAAGTGCTTGGAGGGCTACACTTCAGCTGACGTCACAGATCGAGCTTGGAGAGGTTACACAAGATGACATGGATTCCAGAAGGAGCATTACCTGGTCCTGTGACACACCTGCGAGTGACGGAGTTTCTGGTCAAGGAAGTTCTCGGACATCTGTTTCCACGAACGATATGGGAAGACCTGGGATCTACCACCTGGAGTTGACCGGGTCATCGAAACGATCCTCCGCTGTGGACCCGGAGTCTGAGCCATCCTCCGCAATTTAGTCATAGTATACGACACCGTCATGCCACCACTGTATCTTCCGCTGCCGCTACTTGTATATGTACGCGCGTTCGCTTACAACGCATCGTTGTGAATCTGTATCCTACATAGTTGCCAGTGATAGGCTAATATACGGACTTAATGGATCATTTACAACACTCAAACTAGTACGTCTACGAGGGATCAGCAGGCCTAGGTGGGTAAAGCTGAGGAGACAGAGGATGTGAAAAGGGTGAGATGAGATGAGACGGGACGAAGAAGATTCATCGCTTAAACCGACGCGACCACGGGACATACGTGAACACGGTGGCGAGCCTCAAGACTATCGAGGGGTCCTTCGGTCACCAGCTCGCTCGCTCACCCTTTCATTCATCTAGACATCTTCCTCTGAGCGCACACAACCCACCACTCCCTATCGTACGACAGGCCTCAGGGCCCTAGTACCTGTTACCCACATTGCCGAAACTTATCGCTCCCTTTTCGACACGAAATGCAAGAGCACTACGGCGGGGTCTGCGGGGTCTAAAACGGCCGGCGGGAACGGCGGACCGGGTGGATCATGTCCACCTTGGGGCATTCGCGCAGACGGAGTTGTAGGGGGCAGGAACCCCAAGCTTAGGAAGATTGTCCTCATAGAGTATACATACTCCACACGGGACAGAAATTGATTTTAAAAAAAAAAGATCATTTCACGCATTGACTACTGACACGCTATTAACGGACCCACCGGTCCGCCGTGTATCATGTACGCATCTTTTTGCCAAATTAGAGCAAGATCAGAGGCTCAGCGCTCAGCGTTCAGGCCGCTTCAGATCTGATATCCCGCCGCATGCAACATTTTCCATGTGCCTCCTTCTAATCATTGGAGTACCACTGCCGTCTCAGATGCGCACTTGATCATGTTTTAGGCCGCCGATACAGCATTGGTGTCAATGACAACCCCATCAGCGATTCAGAATCAGCTTTATCATATAACACTCGTCCGTTTACTACATAGTCGCATGATATATCCGAACCCCCTCACCGCGTTTTCCGTAAAGGTATTCACATTTATTGGCGGTGGGTATGCTGACTCCACCCATGCATGCCCGAGTGTAAAAAGCAGATCTTCCTATTCTACTTCCGAGCCCGAGAAGGCTTTCCCTCAGCTTTCAAGTGCTCGGCGCTCAGTCTCTACGCATCCCAGGCGCCCGAGTGACTGCCACTGGCATGTTCGTCGCTATGGAGGGCTATTTGAAGACTCGATCGCAGATGGAAGAATGGGAAATCAAACTTCTGAAGACCCTGCCTTCTGATTTCATGACACCACGTATGCCCTCGAAGGTCGCTCGAGCCTTTTTTTCTCCGCAGGGCTGACATGCGGTTCCGCGAATGAACGTACTGACTCGTTCACTGCCAGATATCGTGACGACCATGTCAGGTTTGTCCTTGTCTAACTTGAAGCTAACCGAACACTCTAGTTCAGGAATTTGTAATCAAATTTGATGAACTTTCAAACGGGAACATTTCGTGACGGGGTTGTGAAGATGATGATGTGCCGTCGGATCAACTTCTCGATCTCGAGGTCATGATATGGCTGATCCAAAGCGCTGCTATGGGAGGTTCCCAGCAGGCCTCATAACTGAGAACTTTTCTGTCACCGCTATTTCACCTTGGTCGAACTTTTGACCCCAGAAGTTCGACCACAAAGTGTACCACTCTTCCGAGTTCCGTGTCCTTTGTGACCCCAGAAAACTGAGGCCTTGAGGTTCCCTTATGGCTGAGACATTTTGGGCTCCCGCCGATGACCACGGCCCAGGAATCATTTACTGCCACTGTGGACCGGCTGGCTCGACGGTATGGCACGAAGATGTATTACAGGAAGACTGCGCAGCTACGTCCAGTGGCCTCGACACCGAGGACACCGAGACTTGCTTCTTTGACGGTACAGTATCGTATGCATTTTCACAGAAGGATGAGAGGGCTAATTTTCTCGGCCTTCGTATTCCCGAATTCCAGCTTCCAGCATGGACGTCCATGCAACTCATGGTATTTCCGAGGAATCGGCATCACCCACCGGCGTATATGAAGTAGACATTAATCCTACTAGGGCTGTCACTTCTACCACACGGGGGACGCCGCATCGAGGAAAGTCGTCGTTGGTACCAGAACCTGGGGCTTTTCGCAAGGCGGTCACGGCTACAACAACGGCAGCGAACGATGCGCTTTGGGTGGATCATTTCGCTTATCTGCATAGTGAGTGAGCGGTATCTTTTCTCGGCAAGGCCCCTGGTTCTTATTGGAAGACTCTGTTAGAGACATTCGGCCTTCCACCGAGATTTCCACCAGGATTTCTGCTACATCTGACCTTGCATCTGATACCACACATAGCACTACATCCAACACCGCGCACACCACTACATCCAACACTGCCCACACCACTACATCCAACTTGAACACCACACACAGCACTGCATCCAACACTATAATCAGTGCCAGTAGCACGTCCGCTTCCAGCGCTTGTATATCTTCATTCACCCCTGCAAATTTCGTCTCCTCAACGTTCCACATATCCCAGACAACCGTTCCTGCTAGCCGGACGAGATTGCGAACTGGAACTTCGGCCAGGACCGTCAACGGAGACACTGATGCCATCATCGCCGCGGGTATTATTGTTGGAACTACTGTGATCATCCTCTGTATTGCTGCATTCGTTGTCTACGTGTGGCGTCGGTCATGTTCTATCGCGAGGAGCTACTCCCATGTTACTACGTCTTCGAACCATACTCGGCCCATTTCCTTAATCTCCACAGATTCCACCGTCGTTCCCCTACCCGCGCCTGGCCCAGGGGAGACTGTCCCTTCTCATGCAAGCAAACTTCAGCGGAATCACTGGCGAGACGAATTTCTGATATCACCATCGCAGGTCCCAATGAGAGCACTTGACGGAGGTGTCAGGCTCATGGGCGACCCCGATGAGATGCCCCCTGAATACCAAAAGTACCATTGATTCCAAGTTGTGGATTGTCTTCCCTTTATTTCACCTATATGCGCGACTTTCTCCGAATACTGAAAACGATGATATTGAGCGCAGCCATTTGGCTGATAGCTACAGGACACGGGGCATGAACTATCTACTAGGTTACATTTGATAACCAGATCCAGTCGGACTTACAGTCTTCTGTCGAAAAACTTCACGTCTTTTATCCCATGAAATTCCAAGACTGATCGAGCGCCCAAACATAAAAGTGCTCCTCTTGAACACAACAACGCGCGGTGACGTCCAATCTCACTTCCAAACGAAAGGTCCATGGCTCCCCTGCTCGTGCGCCCTGCTATTGAGATTCACATTCACGAGCTGCCATGCGGTGCGGTAAGACAACCTTGACTACCTTTTCCAACACATGAAGATCGCCATTGGTAGCACGTGAATTACGGACTCCGCGTCGCTTCTGTGATATCAATGCGAGCCCAAACCTCGGACACGCGCTCGGAGCCTCGGACTTTGATACAAAGGATCTGGATCTATCGAATGCGGGGCCAAATACCAGGTTTCCGACGTCCCCTTTGAAGGGTGGCACATTGTAGGCTGGAAGTTTTCATCCGGTCGAATATCGGGCTGCTCCAACTCGTCATCGGGCTCGGGGGTACTAGTAGGTCATCGCTGACGATGAAATGTCTGCGCCTCACCATCGATGTGTAATGTTCAACTAGTCGAGATGTTAACCTTCACAGAAGATTCGCGACCAGTCTGGTCAAGTCACGCACCTTCGCAACGATCGTGACGTGGAGTCCCGACTCTATGTTGGTGCACGCTAATTGAGGACATGAGATGTGGCCTTTTTGCCTTTGTAAGAAAGGAAGAAGCCACCGGGGGATGTACGAAGCAAGGGGTGAGAGAATTCATACACGTGGGCTACAGGTAGTATGTGGCAGACGAATCCCAAGCTTGACGAGGGTCAGAGTGATACAGACTTAGGCTTGGCGGCCACATCCCCGCAAGAGGACTCAGCACGTGCGCTTGGAGCGATCGACGACTGTACTCGAACGGAACCAGGTCGTTGCGTTAATTTTATACCTGCAGCAGAGTGAGAGCTCGGTACCCATATACGTGTCTCGATCTAGATTGATCATGATGCAAAGAACGTTGCACGGACGAACGGAAGAAGACGGACCAGCACTGCATCAGCAAACCAACCCTTGTATTGGCAGACCTGTACAGACACTACAGAAAACTACAGCAAGGTACCTAGTAATACAGATCTGTACAGAAAAATAGGGGAAACACAACTCAATAATTTTAGT